>SDEE01000008.1:0-261524 GCA_004126415.1 Candolleomyces aberdarensis
GCCAGTACCTCCCCATCCTCCCCCGCCGCCAGTACCTCCCCAGCCGCCACCGCCTGCGGGATCTCCCCGTCCTCCGGTTGGCCTTCCTCCTTGTGCTGCTGGATGGGCATGTCCCCCTTTACCTCCACCACCACTTACTCCCCAGTCTCCACCACCGCCTGCATGGCCTCCACGACCCCATTGGTCCTCCTCCGACTCCTCTTCATCTTCCTCCCAATCGTCCTCTTCGCTGCTCTCATCGCTCGGAGGTGCAGGTCTGGCAGGCGCCATCTTCCCCCAGTGTTGCCAACTCGCATTTGCCTTCTTGTGCTTTGGAGGGGGCCGTTGCTTCGGCTGCTTCTGAGGCTGAGCTTGGGGTTGAGGTTGGGCATTACGTCTCTGGCCCGCTCCCCACTGCATCCATGCCGGCCGGGTCTTGTACTTGTACAAGGGCGGCGCCCTCGTTTCTTCTGGAAGGACGGTCGACGGAGGGCCCGTCCCCTTGCCGGTCGAAATCGGTCGATGGGCCTGCACTTGAGGGGTGAAGGTAGCATGCGGGGGCAGCTTGTTCGCAGCGGCTTCATGGGCCTTGGACCACCCACCAGAGTCTCGCTTCGCCGCCGGGTTACCACTTTCCATCCTCTTCGCAACTTCACTCGCCGATGTAGCCTTCTTCTTCCTTATCTCGGCTTGTGCAGCCTCTGCATCTGCGAAGGATGTGGGGGCCGGCATTGAGGTGTTACGGAGCGCAGGAGAGTGAAGGGCAGAAGGAGCGGCAGTATTTGTCGTAGCAGTCTGGTTCTCTGTTGGTCTCCTCCAGCCGTGACCATGTTGCTCTTCGCTTTCGTATCCAGAGGAGTTTCGGACTTGTGTAAAGGTACCACCAACTATAGACGGCGAGTGCCTAGGTTCTGCCATGTTTCCATAATCAGCGTTGTTCGGCGGATTTGGAGCGGGGGACCTTGGAAGAGGGGGTTGGTTGATCAATTGGCTTTGAGCAAGCCAACTGTTGGTGTTCGTGCTTTCTTCCCAACTCCCACCTCTAGCGCCCCACGCACCGAGATTTCTGCCGTGAATATCACCTCCTGGCATAGCTGGCGGTGGTGTCGGGGGAGTGACGACGGGTAGTACAGTAGAGTAAGCGCCTCCTGCGAGAGTATCTGCTTCTTCTCCCTCTTGTTCAGCTCCTGTTAATGAGTTGAATGACTGGTCAACAACGTCCTTGGTCGACCGCAGGATAAATATAGCCAAGGTTGCACACCTCTTGCTCTACGAGTCGAACCCCTCGTGGCCTTGGGCTCGTCCGCCTGCTTCACCTTGCCCTTTTGTTTTGCACCCTTTGCCATGAGTCGGATGTGATATTAACGGATAGCCAATGTATTGCTGGACAACGTGTTGGGGACGTTGGCGATCCTGCGGGCGGTTGATATGTGTCAGGGCGTCAGTGACAGGGCTAGCACTAGCCAAGGACCCGAGCCTAGGCTCTCAGGGAGATGACCAGAGGATAGATGGCGAGTAACGGCAAATTGTGTTCGAAAGTTTGTCGGAAGAGGCGCCCATGCTGTGTTAGAGCTGCAGAACTGAGCGACATCAGCGGTCAACCAATCCGTCGAGTCGCGCGTGATCGACCGACCGCGTCGCGTGTCTGGACCCGCTCTCTCTCAAAGCTCATCGTCTCCTCGTCTCATCCTCTTGCTGGCATTTCTTGAATTCAATGTTTCTACCACAATGCTCCGCAATACGGTGTCCATGAGCACACCGTGATTTCCATTTCCGTACCGTCAGGAGACGACCATCATCATCACCATCACCATGGCTGTGCTCGTCAACGGAGGGGTATATAATCCTCGGGACACTCAATCAGGGTTCCCTAGACTGGACTCTCATCTCAACTAGTGCGCACCGTCTGTGACGGAAGACCCGGAGTCGTGCTGCCCATCATGTCTAATCCCTGGAGGACCCCCACTGTTATCGCCTGGACATTGCTCGGTCACCCAAGACGAGGACTTGAATCAAGAGGCACTGGCATCTTTGCACGAGACGTCGAGGATGAGGCGGCACCGTAAGTTCCATCACTGCACCCAACGTCCCCAGCTCACCCATATTTTACCAGCACAAGAGCAGAAAAAGCGGGAGCCGTCTCTTCCATCGTTGTCGGAGTCATATTCTCTCTGTTCGTGGTGGCTTTAATCGGCCTCGCAATCTTCTACATGTTCAAGAGGTTGCGAAACCGCGCAGAAGATGTTGAATCTGCACCATCGGAGAAGAAGAATTGGTTTATGGTTGAGAACAAGGATGAGAAGCTCAGGTCAATCACGGAGTGGTGGAGACAAAGTCACTCAATTCCCGATCGCGTCGAACCACCGCCCTCTGCAGGCGTCCGAACCTCCTTGCAGCGCATCAAGTCGGTGCTGTCTCGGAAAGGCGCATTGAAGGGCCACAAACGGAACGAATCGTCGTCAAGCCGCTCACGACTCATTCCTCAAATCATGTCGAAAGCGACCAGTCCAACGTCGACGATCGTTCTGCCACTGCAGACAGTTCCTCAACCAAAGCCTCGGTATCCTAGCGTCCTCGAGCGTGGTTACCGAGTGCCTCTCTACCCTACTACATCACCAACTCAAGACAATTCACCACCTCGCTCATTAACATCACCTGCGCCACCCCCAACGTCAACGCCATTACCCCCCGAGTTCAAGATGGTTCACCCAATCACTGTAGCCGAACGCGCCGTGCGCAAACAGCTCTCAGTTCCACCTCGTGCCCTCAAGATATCCAATGGCCGCCCCCTCGTCCCAATTTCCGAGAGAAAAACGGGAGCTCCACGTTCACCCGCTCACCGCAACCGTCGAGGACTCATGAATCAATTCAAACACCCATTCCTCCCTCTCAAAGACTCGGACACCGCCTTCCCGACCATATCAGCGCCCATGCCATCAGCCGAGACCGGGATGACCAACCCCAAACTCGGATACGCCTACACGATGAGCAAGCCACGATCCGCTCCTATGGCGCCAGGTGGCCCCCGTCGACTTTCCCGAACGTCGACCCGAAGAATCCCAGTCCCAGTCTATGAATCCAGGCCCTCGCGGCCGTTGCTTCCCGCAACCCCCCTTCATTTGAGAGAAGATGTTCGAGTCCTTCCCCCTGGTCTGTCGCCCTCGATCAGGCCCACACCCACACCTATTTGATACCTTACCTCACCATGTGTACATTTTGGTTAGATGTAGGTGAAAATGTGATCATGGATTTCCCGGCCATGTTACGTGTCTGTTCCATTGGATAAATCTCAAGGTAGGCTGAACAAGTATCCAACACATCTTATTTTACATCAACCACGAAGATGGTCTTAGAGCTTGCCCAAGACAGCGTCCAAGACCTCCCGGGTGGTGCTAGTTCCCTTCAAATCGGGAGTCAAGTACCTTCCTTCCCGGACGACCTGGTCAACGGCAGTGTCAAGCCTGTCAGCACCCTTGGTGTACCCGAGATGGCGCAACATGAGAGCTGCTGATCGAATCGAGGCAATAGGGTTGGCAATGCCCTTTCCTTCAATGTCCGGTGCAGAGCCGTGAACACTGCAGACGTATTATGTATGAGCACACCGCCCAGCTTGATCGAGGGGGAGTATAACTCACGGTTCGCCCATCACAAAGTTGTCACCAGCGTTAACGGATGGGATCAGCCCGAGTGACCCAACGAGGGCGGCAGCGGCGTCCCTATACGACAGAATTCAATTAAGAATGATTGCGAGTGAATGCTGAAACAACGTACGAGAGGATGTCGCCGTAGAGGTTGGGTGCAACCATCACGTCGAAGATTCTGAAGCATAGCGTAGTCAGACAGATGTGATCGTCGAATTACTCAAACTTGCGCTCACTCCGGTTCCCGGAACAGCCTATGATCAACTCAGCAAACATATCCCGATACCACTCGGATATAAAACGTACCTGTAGACGGCACTGTCGACGAGCTGCTCAGCGATAGTGACGTCACCGTACTTGCCAGTGGCATCAGGGACACCACGAACGGTCTCTCGGAAGAGACCATCGGTAATGGAAAGGACGTTGGATTTGTGGATGATAGTGAGTTGCTAGAGAGAATATCAATATCCAACATCGTAATTTCTCGGTTCGCTTCAACATGCCTTGCGAGGTCGGGCGGCAGCAAGCTCAAAGGCCATCTGACCTATTCTCTTGGAAGCATATTCAGTGATGAGGCGTGTTGCCCGAGCCTCCTTTCCATTGACACCATCGGTCTGCTGCTCCTGCTTAACATACTGAGAAGTTGTGTCAGTTTCCAAAGGCTTCCGAATAAGTGAACGAAAGGCCACTCGCCAGGCATTCGGTGTTCTCTCGAACCACAATCAAATCTACGGCAGGCTTTTCACCAGCTTTGGGAGCAACCTATCCATCTCGGTTGAGTATCACTGAAACGAGGGAGTGGTGTGCGGAGGCGTACAGAGAGGACAGGTCGAATGTTGGCGTACAAATCGAGCTCCTTGCGCAATGCAACGATAGGCGAGGAATATCCTATGACCTTCCTCGAAGGAGAGCTATGCGGGGGGCTTTCAGCACTGACATCTCCTCATTGAGGAGGAGAAAGAAACCGCTCACCTCACAGAGCCAAAGAGTGCACAGTCACACTCATTCTTGAGGACCCTAGGTTAAAGCAATGAGACCGGAAACACCCTAAACGCCTGGTAGAACAACTCACTGAACGGTTTCCTCCGGCAAAGCAACACCAGTGCGAGTGAAAGTCTCCCAGCCAGCAGCGAGGTCAATGAACTGGGGTTTGGGGATATCCGAGCCCAATGCAACGATAGCCTCTTTGGCAGCCTGTTCAAACGCACGGCGACAATTCAGGACATGACCATGTAGAACATGCGGTGCAACATACTGGGATGACTTCCTTGCCGATACCGTCAGCTGGGATCAACCCAATCTTGAGAGTCTGTCTAGCAGAGGTAGCAAAGGTTCGCAAAGGTGCCCGGAACATGGTTAGGATGGAATGAGGTCGGGAGTGGGGAAACCGGATTGCAAAAATGTGGTATCAATCTCGTTGTTCGGCCGATTCTCCGATGAAACACGTGATTTTAAGCCGCAATCTCGCTAGCTGTCGTGTAGAATGTACGGAGGGCAAATATGCGAGAAACCCTACACCATAATCCCTGAGTGTATCCTCTGTCCGATGCGTGAGGCCCAAAGCTCTCCGAACGCTTTCACCCATATCGTCGTGTGCGACGCGCTGCGTCATGTGCAGACGCGTCGCGTCCATAAATTGATGGGAACAAATCCCACGCCTCAGAGCGCGTTTACCAGTAGGTCTGCGCTGTCACTGGTCACCGACGAGTCCGCCTCAACCAACCGGAGTGCAAGATGCTTCCTAGTCCAAGCTCTTCGCCTGCACAGGTCCTTGAGCCTCTTACCAACACGGTGCACAAGAGGCCTCTACGACAGGCGTCTCTCAAGTTTTTTCCAACGCCACCAAACGAGAAACGCCAGGCAGTCTTGACAAGTGTTGGCCCCAACAAACGCATCAAGTTAACGCACAGTTTGACTTCTATTGAAGGCGACGCGTCGGAAAGCAGTGAAGGCGAATATGAAAGCTCTGACGAGGAAGATGTTTTTACGGCCGGGCCCTCGGTGTCACCTCCCCCGCGTCGACGCGTCCCTCAACAATTTACCAAACCAGCCAGTTTCTACCCGTGTCATGGTATGTTCATAAGTCTTTCGATACTCTAACGCTGCTGACATGTTTTAATAGAGCAACCCTCGACGCGTCCTATCCTCCAGTCTTTCGTCTCGTCAAATAAAGCCGACGTGTTCAGATGCATCTCCATGCGACAGGATAGATATCTGACCCCACCATATGCTTGTTCCTATTCCCATGGTTCGTTCAGAATTTTTTCTCTGTCCAATACGCATCCTAATGTCGCCCACGTTCAGGCGCCAAGCATGGCAAAACACCATATGTAGCCGTGGGGAATGAGGAAGGCACTGTGCACATCTTCAACACGTCAAAACGACGCGACTGGGATCCCGGTTAGTACCCCTTTCGGTTTTACTTCAATGCCTCAACGAGCTAATCATGGGTCTTTAGAGCCACAACGGGAAACCGTTCAACCCCACGACAATGGCATCTTTGAGGTCAAATGGGACACATCTGACACGCGCATAGCGACATGCTCTGGAGATAAATCCGCAAGAATAACTGACGTCCGTACTGGAACTGTTACAAACGTCCTTCAAGGAAATTCGAGCACTGTCAAGCGCGTCACATGGGACCCAAATCACCAAGACCTTCTCGCCACAGGAAGTCGAGACGGCACAATTTGCTTTTGGGATCTCCGTGTGAGCCAGCATCACGACGAGAGCGAATTATACGTCTCCGAGCCCACACGAATTATCCCTGGCGCACATCAAGAACCCGTAGCAAAAGGCAAATCACGGTCTCGAAANGCAGCCTCAGCTCCAGGGATAACCAGCCTCCTGTATCCAGAAGCGTTGACTTACGGTCTCGTCAGCAGCGGCTCAGCAGACGGCATCCTAAAGTACTGGGATCTTCGCTGCCTCACGAGCACGAAGAAAACACGCAGCGCCAAACCCAAACCCCCACCAGTCCTTTTCTCTTCTCCCTTTGACCCGACGGCTCTCCAGGGATCACGCCGAGCAAGAGGGATCCTCAGCCTCGCAGCTGGCCATGGTCCTACCGCCGGACTCGTCTTCGGACTAGGAGCCGATTCTACCATCCACTGCTATTCCCTACCAACCTTAACACCACAGAATGACCGGCGATACTTCCATGAAAACCTCAAAGCCAGCTCCTTCTACGTTTCTCTCTCAGTATCGACCTGTGGGAGATGGCTTGCCAGTGGGGGTACCAGTACAGATGGCCGTGCTTTCCTGTTCGACGTTGCAACACGGCACCCTGGGATCTCCCCCACAAAGGCAGCGATTCAACTACATGGCCAAACCGGAGAAGTCGGTGCAGTCGATTGGGCCCAAGATTCTCTCGCAACGTGTGCAGATGACGGGACAGTTCGAGTCTGGAGGCCCGACGTCGAGGTATCCAGGAAATGCAAGGAGCAACCGGAAGAAAGCCGCTGGGATTGGGCTTGGGTCTCATCATGAGGTTACTGCTGCCTCTTAGTATCGCACCATGTATCATTAGTTTTGCGCATCCTGCACATATGAAAATCCGTCAAATAGAAATTGCAACTAAGGTATCTCTGGTAATATGAAAGCAAAGTGCCAATGGTGGAGAGAGCTTACGCTCGGGGATTACTAAGATCGCCAATCACTTCTCTTGAATGGCGTTTACCAACCTGTGCAATGATTAGAAAAAGAAACCGGGTTTGAGAGGAATATGACGCACCAATCAAGCCCTTCCTCTAACCCCTGGCCTGACACAGCACAGCTTCCTCGAACACTCCACGGCCGTGAGGTTTCGCCGCCAGCGAGGCCGAGCTGCTCACTAACGTCCTCCGGCTTTGCCGCACCCTGCACATCCTGCTTATTGCAGAACACGAGCAGTGGCACGCCCTTCAGCTCTTCCTCTGAAAGCATCGTCAAGAGCTCCGTTCGCGATGTCGTTAGCCGTGCGTGATCAGACGAGTCGATGACATATATGATTGCAGAGGTGTTCGGGAAGTAGCACCGCCAGTAGGGCCTTGACAAATAGAGTACCGAACGGATGGGAAATCATAAGCATATCATGCCAGCACTGCCGAGGAAATTTTGAAAGTGGGGTGACATACCGGATGCTCGACTGACCCCCGAGATCCCAGACTTGGAACTTGATGTTCTTGTATTCCACCGTCTCGACATTGAATCCAATAGCTGGGAATCACAAAGGAAAAGGGGCGAAGGCGTTAGTAATATTCTCTATCCTCTCGGAGCCGCGTAAGACGCACTTGGAATCGTTGAAACTACCTCTCCGATCTGAACGACTCGTCAATCAGCTTCTGCCAGTCTTGAGAGGCTCCATAGTCTAGGAACTTGCCTGTAACCGGTACAGAATCGTGGTCTTCACAAGCAACGGTTAGCCTCCGCAGCACGGACAACGTCGGCACAAAAACACACCTTTCCAGCGGAATCCAAACCCAACATGAGAATCCTTGTATCCTGCTCCTTCCGCCAATTGAGGAGCCTGCCAAAGATCGAAGAGAACGTCAAGCCCATGATTTCTTGACAACGGCTTCAAAGGAAACAGGTAAGAGTGGGGACGAAAGAAAATAAAAAGAGAGCACAAGGAAGTCGTAAAGAGTAAAGGAGCAGAGTCAAACGGCGCCGCCCACACGTCAAAATGCAATTCCACGTGCACCTGGGCGCTTCCGCCCTTCTTGCCTAAAACAGTCCAGAAGTACGGGAACACACAACAGGCGCTCATGACAGCTCAAATGGTGTGATTTTACTTTAGAAAACATCGTCTAGGTATACATGGTGCAGCTTTCAGGATAGTCCTATACTATTCAACGCTTTTTGATACCCTGGGAATGTCGAGTACGTCTGGAGCCTCCGCTGACACCTTTCTGCCTCAGCAGCGTCCCCCACTTTCTGATAGAGGGTAAGAAGTACGACCCACACCTCAGAGAACTTCGGCTCCACATCCAGCCCTTCTCTCTCTAATTGGTCCTTCAGCTTCAGCGCCTGAGCAAGAAGGTCCCTTGCAGACGGCCCTGGGCCTTGGGATGGAACCATCGCCCGGCGGACAAGGTTGTCGATGTGGCTGTATGCCTCGGCGCGAAACTTGTCGGTCTCCTCGGTCGCATTCGTGCATGCAGAACATTTGCACACGAATCGGTATCTCCCCATCCCTTGACGCCGCTGGGCCAACGTTGCGGTTGCCGGGAAGTACGCCAAAAAGACTTGCTCGCCTGCTTTGATATCGCGAGTCGCGGTGTATGATACCAGGAACGTGTCTGGATCGAAGTTGAAGACAGCGTTTGCAATACAACTAAGGGCCGTTCAGCTAGCCAGCCTTGAGTGTGGTAGACTCGAGACGAACCTGTGATTTATGCGTGATCCCAGCCTAGGTATCCCAACATACCCATTTCCAAAATTCTGTGCCATCGGTGCATCGCGAATATGAAGGTTCATCGCACTGGAAACGAGGATGCTAACGAGAGGACGGCGCTGAGGGTCCTCTGCGCTGATGTTGCAAAGAGACTCGAACAATTTACGATCTTCCTCGTTCATTCGGTCCCTTGCGAGGCCTAGCAACTTCTCGGCCTCGTCCATACACACCTCGTGCCATTGGTCAGGATTTTGTCCAGATCTTGGAACTTTGAACGCAGAGCCGATGTTCTTCGGCAAGACTACAAGCGGCCGCTCCACGAGGACGTTTTCCCCTAAGGCAACATCCCTAGTTGCGAAAAGCCCGCGACCCATGTCTTCTGTCTCCCTAATGGCATACCTCACCGGCGAGGGAGTGGGGATCTGCCTGGCTAGGGAACGGTTCTGCAAGATCAGCTCTTTAGTGGGCGCAACTGTCACCACCTGGGACGTCTGTATCCCACTCGACGGAGTGCTTGGTATGGCGGTGATAATTGCGGGTGTCTTAAGAACATCGGTCACCAAAACCGTATGGTCTTGGGCGTTAGCTGGAAGGCAAATCAGCAAACCGACACTCAAAGATTGATGAAAATCTACTCACCTGTGTGGCCGAGCACTGGACGATCATTCCCCTGACTTTGCTTAGTCTCTAAAGGAGATTTAGCGGTCACCAAGCCATCGCTAGGGAGCGGACGATTGGCCTTTGGTGTCTTCAGAAAGCCGCGCTTCATGGTAGCTCTGAGCAGGAGAGCCTCTAGAGCCGCATGTTCAAGCTCAAGGGTTATTATGTACCGTGCGCACAGACCCTTCGCTTCACTTCAGCCCAGATTGGCAGAAATGAAGATGAGAGGTAAAAGCCAATGGATTAAAATTGAGTTCTGGGCCTCGTTCACCCTACACGTTCCTGCAAGGACCCCCTCGAGGAGATAATGTGGGACTACAATGATGAGTATGGTTTAGTGCATGGATACATTGTCGGTTACCTTTCCCTGCTCCACCGAGTTCTGATCGTCTTTCCCAAGGCGTCTCCTCGAGGAGGGGACTCACGAGCGTTCAAGTCAAAGAGGCCATCACCGCCATCAAACTGTGAATTCTTGGTTTAGAAACACCGATCGAGCACGAATTGTTCTCGGCCTCCTCCACGAATCTCTGTCTCTCCACCAGTTCTCCACCTCTTTCTTTTGTTTTTGAAAGGTGATGGGAAAGAAGGAAATACCAGGAGAGTCCTCCTCGAAGAAGGAAAAGAAGCCGGCGGATAAATTGGACAAGAAGAGCAAGAAAGACCGTTCACCGAGCACCAAACAACCATCGCAACCCTCAACAGACATAGCTTCTGAACAGGCAGAATCGCATGAAGATGATATGGCTGTGGACGAGCCCGTCGGCTCAGAACCAAAGAGGACCAAAAAAGCAAGCAAGAAGCGGCGGTTGGAACTGGAGACTTCGGGGAATCTGCACGCTGATATTTACCAACCCGAGGACTCTGAAGCACCGAAGAAGAAAAAGAAAAAGAAGGACGATCCAGAATCCCAACCAGATGTCTTTACTTCGAGCTCTATGGATGTCGATGGGCAGCAAGCCTTGGCCGGTGACCATCCATTGGATGCGAAGGGCGCTGGCCCTTCCAATTCCAATCTGAAGAAGGGAGAAAAAAAGTCCAAGAACAAGAAGAAAGACAAGGAGCACCCCGAAAGCTCATCCCTTGTGCCTCTACTGAGCTCGGGAGACATCAGCACTGAGGAACGGCCGGAGCCTCTCGCTGTTAAAGAGGACAAGAAGAGGAAGAAAGACAAAAACAAGGAGAAGAACTCTGAACCCCTCGCCGAGGCAGAGGTCAGGGTCTCTTCTAAGAAGAAGTCAAAATCCAAGGCTCAGTTAGACGAAGCAACTACCTCGAAACGAAAGCATAGGTCAGACTTCGCCGACCCACAGTCAGACGAATCGTTAGACCCCCAAGCCCGGAAAGGTACGGCTTTTCGATTTCAACGTTAGCCAACTGACGTACCCATGGTTCCAATCTAGCACTTGAATATACATTCACCCAGTTTAACGACCCGTCCGAGTGGAAATTTAATAAAGCCAAGCAAAATTGGATTTTACGGAACGTATGGTCCAGCGAAATGGTAGGTCGTTACCGATATGATCTCTCATGTCATGATATCGTTCTAACTGTCCCTTTGTATTAGATCCCTGAAAACTACTTCCCCCTTGCAATGGAGTACATCAGCAAAATACAAGGTGGCTCTCGCGACAAGCTTAAGGAACAGTGTAACAGTGTCCTGAAAGAGCCAGTTGCATCACCGGAATCGAATGGCGCTGACAACGAGAAGACTATGGAGTCCGACCCAAAGACCGATTCCCCGACTCCCAAACCCAAGTCCATCCTGAAGTCAACTGCAACGAATACCAGTCAGCCCGTTGCCGGCGCCATCATCGCTGCTCCCGCCCCACAACCCACCGTAGACATTCAAAGAGAGCGGGCCAAGCTTCTCCTGGTTGCCCTTACCTCAAGTTCGTGGCTGGGCCGTGAGAATTCTGGCGGTTTGTGATTATTAACGGGATGTCATCGTTTACACTTGCATATCTTGCATCTTTTCTGTTCCGTCGCACCCCAAGATGTCCAAGATGGCGTCTTT
Organism: Candolleomyces aberdarensis; assembly: GCA_004126415.1. Lineage (NCBI taxonomy): Eukaryota > Fungi > Basidiomycota > Agaricomycetes > Agaricales > Psathyrellaceae > Candolleomyces > Candolleomyces aberdarensis. The sequence goes on from SDEE01000008.1 coordinate 11,669, forward strand.
CCAGGTTGCCAGGAAGCGCCCCGCCCTTTTTACAGATCAGAACTTGTCTCCTCCTCCTCGATCCCGAATTCGATCACGATCGGATGTGTTTGTAAATCACGATCTGCTCACCAATATCTTCTTCCACCTGCTCCCATTGGACCGAGAATCACTGTCAAAGCAGGAGATCTCCCAAGGAAAGGTTCAACTTCGCAATCTCGCGCTATCTTGCAGGTCCTTCAAGGACCCAGCACTAGATTGCCTTTGGGCATGTCTGGATTCGTTGTTACCCCTGATAAAGATGCTCCCAGATTTGCAAACAGTAAACGATGTCTATGTGAGTGAGTTTGTCGAAACTCAAAAGTTTGGATTCCAAGATCCTTACCAGTGCACTTGCTAGTACCCTCGCGGAACCATTCCGAGCGGCTGCAATTTCCACACATATGCGAAGCGCGTTCGCGCTCTCAACCTCAGGCCGGACCCGACCAAGTCTAGGTCGACACCATCCATTTCTCCCTATACATATGTCTTCATCGCATCAGAGCTCGAAGGACGACCACTTTTCCCCGGGCTCCAGGAAATCGCTATGCAAACCGCAGCCGATCCTACAGATGAATTCGCCTGCATCCCACTTATCTTCACCTCATCTGTGCAGGAAGTGGCATTCCAAGGTCAAGGCCTTTCCAACCGCTTGTTTGGTAGCCATTGCCTTCCTCTCTTAGGACAGCGATTGTCCTCCCTGAGACGCCTTGCGTTGAGCAGTGACAGGCAAGACGTCGAACCCTCCACTTTTGATGCCATTGTCCAACTCACCCTCTTGGAGAGCCTCGACATCCGATTACCCCAAAGCAAACACTTCAAGCCCGAATTCCTTGTGAAAGCTGGAAAAACGCTCAAAAAGCTATCTTCGCTTACGATCGACCTCCATTCCTCGTCCCATGAAGTTCCTTTTGGCGCTTTCCCCCCGAGAGTTGGTCCTTCGGGTCCGGACTCGACGCTTTTCCCTAATCTCATGTCTGTCCATGCGGTCAGCCGGTCTGGAGGCAAGCTTTGCGGATGCATCCCTCCTTTCTTGCTAGAAAATATCAAGTCGTTGACACTAATCGTTCAAGTCAGCATCTTATCCGAGTTTTACTTCAAGGAGGCGCTGGACACACTCGAGACTATTCAATGTCTTCAGAAGGTCGAAATCCTGAACCAAGAAGGGTCGAAGGTTTATCTAGTGGCTGACACGATTATACCCTTTCTCGGACGACTTAATCTGTCAGACTTCAAGCTGGGCGTTGACCGTATTAAATACCAAAAGCAGCTCGCTTTTCAACCTCTGATCAAAGCTGCATTCAAGCCAGGCGGCAAGCCCTTACATCCAGCCCTCCCCGGCCCCCGCTCATTGGTTCTCCCAGAGGCCATTGAAGGTTCCCACTGCCCGACACTGGCCTGCCTTTCACATATCGCCCAGTCTGCCAACGGTATGCAAATGCTCGTAGTTGGGCTCAAATCGATCAATCTACGGGAATCTTTCTGGGGGAGCATGGCCGAGACAGTAGGCAACCTGCTGGCTGAGTGGAAAAACCGCCGTCCATCAGAAAGCACACTTCAATTCTTAGCCATCAAGGAACTCAGAAGTCCACTTTCCTTCACCACGCAAGAATACAACGACATCGCTCAACTTTTGGACCTCATGTTCCCCCATCTGATTTCTATCAAACCCTACTGCGAGGCCCATGAAAACGAGCCGTATTGGAAGGACCATTGGTGGTTTATCGAGCACTTGCGTCGGATGTACCAGGAACTGAGGATGTATCGACCGGCCCACTAGGTCCCCGTCGCATTTTCGGTTGACGTGCAGGAGGGGGTCATGTTCGGGCGATGTAAACGAACAGTATTGAAAGGACTATTTATCAGTGAACGATTGGACACTTGCCCCGTATGTATCATCAGGAATTGAACGTCGAGAATGTATTTGAATGGCGCAATTAGCAACAGGCTTTGTAACAACATATGATACTGAATCTAATAGTTCAATGTAGAGCGACCGTAGACACAGATGGTTGTAATAGGCTCAGAGAACGATAACAAAGGAAAGGAGGGAGACGAAGCAAGAACATGGAGGGGGCGTGGACCGCTCTTTAAGTGGTAGAGGGAGGCTCCGGGGACTTGGCGGTTCTGAGGTTATATTGGACAAGTCCTTGACATGACTGCGAGACGGCGAATGAATAGGGCTGGGACTGGGAGTCGACCATGTACCCACAGCGTGGAAAGTGAAACACTGGAAAGGAAGGAGGTGGGTTCGAAAATGAGAAATAACGCGTTCGAGCGAGAGGACAGGGGAATTAGAAAGAGAAAACAGAATTGGATCTGGAGGCAGCCTGAGGGACCCTATCCACCTCGAGTCCCAGGTCAAGGTAGGGTGGGCTTCTGGGTCCTGGACGCCCGCTGCAAGCCTTAGCTTGAACCAGCTGTGCAAGTCGAGCTTCCGGCTTCATCAATTACCGACCTACCAGCGAAGTCTATGGAGTTCGACTCAAAGGCCGGCTCCTCGACTCCCAAGCCAAAGTCCATCCTACAGTCAAGCGCCACGAATACCAGCCAGCCCGTTGCCGGTGCCATTGTTGCTGCTCCCGTCGCACAACCCACCATAGACTTTTAACCTCAGCGGGCCACGCTTCTTCTGACCGCCCTCGCTCAAATTCGTAAGTCTCTTCATTGGACCGTGAGAACGAGATGTTTACACAAACCTTGCCCATTAATGGCCTGTTCCATTTCGCCCAAGATCTCCAAGATGGCGTCTTTGAAGACAGCCTTCCCCACTCTTTTTGCGGATCAGAAGTCGTCTTCCACTCCTCGATCCGCAGATCGACCACGATCGGATGTACTTGTAAATCATGACTTGCTCACCAAGATCTTCTGGCACCTACTCCCATTGGAACGAGAATCACTGTCAAAGCAGGAAATCTCCCAAGGAAAGGTCCAACTTCGCAGTCTCGCTCTAACTTGCAGGTCCTTCAAGGACCCAGCATTAGACCGCCTCTGGGTTTGCCTGGATTCGTTGTTGCCTCTGATAAAGACGCTCCCAGATTTTCGAACAGTAAATAATGTTTATGTGAGTGAGTTTGCCGAAACTCGACAGTTTGGATTCCAGGGTCCTTACCAGTGCACTGGCTAGTATCCTCGTGGAACCATACCCAAGGACTGCACTTTTCGCGGATATGCAAAGCGTGTTCGCGTTCTTAACCTTCGGCCGGGGGCGAGCAAGTCTAGTTCGACACCATCCGTTTCACCTCAGACATATATCTTCATCGCAACAGAGCTTAAGGGGCAACCGCTCTTCCCGACACTCCAGAAAATCGTCATGCAGACTGCACCCGATCCTACCAATGAGTTCGTCCCCATATCGCTCATCTTCACCTCATCCGTGCAGGACGTGACATTCCAAGGCCAGGGCCTTTCCAACGGATTATCCGTCGACTACTGCTTTCCTCTTGTGGGCGAGCGATTGGCCTCCCTGAGACGTCTCGCATTGAGCAGCGACCAGGAAGACATAGAAACGTCCACTTTCGATACCATCCTCCAACTGACCAATCTGGAGAGCCTCGACATCCAATTGCCCAAAGCCGAAAACGTCAGACCCGAATTCCTCGCGAAGGCCGGGAGAGCGCTCAAAAAGCTATCTTCGCTCACAATCGATCTCCATTTCTCATCGCATGAGGTCCCTGCGGATACCTTTACTCCCAAAGGTAGCCCTTCGGATTCGGCCACGACGCTTTTCCCTAGCCTCGTGTCTGTGCATGCGGTCAGCCGGTCTGGAGGCAAATTATGTGGATGCATTCCTCCATTACTGCGAGAAAAGATGAAGTCTTTGACACTAGTCGTCGGAGACACTTCTTCATCTGATTACTTCGAAGAGGCGTTAGGCACCCTCGAAGCCATCCAATGTCTTGAGAAGGTCGAAATCAAACCACAGGGGCGGACAGTTTCTGTATGGATCGAACCCATCATACCCTTTCTCAAACGACTTAATCTGTCAGACTTCGAGCTGACTGCTGACCGTGTCAGATACCCAAACGGAGCGGCTTTAGCGCCGCTTATCAAAGAGGTATTCACGGGCGACAACAACACCTTACATCAGACCAGTCCCCTCCGCTCACTAGTTCTCCCGAAGGACACTACAGATGCAGACTGCCCGACACTGAGCTGCCTCTCGTGCGTGGCCCAGCTTGCCGATGGATTGCAAAATCTCGCGACCGGATGCGACTCCGGGCGCTTCTTGGACTCTCCACTCAACGCCCTGCTGGCTGCGTGGAAAAACCGCCGTCCATCACAAAGCACCCTTCAATTCTTAGCTATCAGGGACCACAAAACCCCACCCCCCTTCACCTTGCAAGACTACAACGATATCGCTCAACTCTTGGACCTCATGTTCCCCCGTCTAGTTTCCATCAAACCCTACTGCGAGGCCGATGAAAACGAACCATACTGGAAGGACCATTGGTGGTTTATCGAACACTTGCGCCGTATGTATAAGAGATTGAGGATGTATGAATCGGCCTCCTAGATCGTAGTCGCAGATGATGTGTGTACTCCCAGCCTTGTTCTAGCAATATTAACTGTAAACAAACGGTCTTGGCGGACCTTGGATGATCCGTCAAGGACTTGCCCCGTATGTACTATCACGTAGCGATACAAGTTCCCTCTGGATTTTCTTGCTATGAACTCCTGTAAAATACCCATAATACAACTAAAGATACTGTCAAGTAAGATAATGTAACAATATCGGCGAACACTTGCGCCCTTGGCCTACAGCCGTCAGCCATGTCGTACCCTGGATTCCCGAAGACCGCGAAATCCCCTGCGTATTGCAATGCCAGGCCCGAGACTTGGGTAACTTTTTCGTGTTTCAAGAAGATCAGGAATGGATCACAAGGAATCGAATTTCCGGCAAGAGAAATATATACACCCCAACTCTTAGGTCAATATTCGACGGTGAAAGCTATCAAGGGGATTACCGGGAAGAGATGGGGGCGTCAGGGCCCGACGCTGGACCTAGGCGCCAAAGCCTTATTATAGCGCTTAACTTGAATCGGCAGTTGTGCAGGTCGAGCTTCCGGCTTCATCAATTGCCGAACAACCAGGGGTAGATCCCAACAGTACTCCAGGAATCAGTCACACAACAAAATGAAGGGGTTGCGTATCCACACGCCAAAAATCGAATTATCCAACCAAGTCCAGTACATCTTTCCTAACCAAGCGAACGAACAGATACGTAAAATCGGGGAAGCATAGAATGGGTTTTCACGAATTATGTCACTCAGAATTTGAAACAAACGAAACGGGGCAACAGTGAAAAGAAAAGAAAGTAACTGTAAAGCGCGAGCTCAAGCACAGGTATCGATCACCTCCGCAGAAGCTGCAACGTCGGCCGCATCCTTCATCTCGCTAAACTCCTGCTTTTAACCTTCAACCGGCGCCAAGCAAGTCTAGTTCGACACCATCCATTTTTCCCCATACATATATCTTCAATAGCTCGAGGGACGACTTCTCTTCCCAGCACTTCAGAAAATCGTTATGCAGACCGGCCGACCGCAGCCGATCCCACGGATGAATTCGCCCCCATCCTGCTTATTTTCACCCCATCCGTGCAAGAAGTGGCATTCTGTGGTCAGGGCCATTCCAACGGCCTGTCCAGTGACTACTGTCTTCCTCTCGCGGGGCAGCGGTTAACCTCCCTGAGACGCCTCGCGCTGAGCAGCGACAAACAGGACATCGAAGCTTCCACTTTCAATGCCATTCTCCAGCTCACCCACTTGGAGAGCCTCGACATCCAATTCCCCCACGCCAAAAACGCCGTGCCAGAATTCCTTTCGAAGACTGGAAGAACACTCAAAACGCTAACCTCGCTTACAGTCGATCTCCATTTCCCGTCTCATGAGGTCCCTGTGGGTGCCTTTCCCCCCAAAGGCGGCCTCACTGACCAGGCCACGACGCTTTTCCCCAGCCTCGTGTCTGTTCATGCGGTCAGCCGGTCTGGAGGCAAAATTTGTGGATGCATTCCTCCATTCTTGCGAGAAAAGATGAAGTCTTTGACGCTGGTCGTCCAAGCCCAAATTTCATCTGAAACTTACTTCCGAGAGGCGTTGGGCCACCCTGGAAGCCATCCAATGTCTTGAAAAAGTCGAAATCCTGAATCAAGAACGGGTGAAGGTTATGTCAAGGGCCAGCTCCATTAGAATCCTTCTAGAACGACTGAATCTGACGGACTTCAAGCTGGACGCTTATCGCATTCAATACCAAAATTCAGGTTTACATCCTCTTATCGAGGCGGCGTTCAACTCCCTGAACTTAAATCCCACCCTCCGCTCACTAGTTCTCCCGAAGGCTACCGAGGATTCACACTGCCCGACGTTGACCTGCCTCTCGCATGTCGCATAATCTGATGGGTTGGAAAATCTCACTGTCGAACTCAAATCGGTGTGCCAGCCTCCCTGGGAGCACGCCCCTCCTGCACGTCGACTGAAAATGAGACCCTAGTGGACTGGTCGATACATCCTCAATTCCTTATACATACGGCGCAAGTGTTCGATAAATTACCAACGGTCCTTCCAATATGGTTCGTTTTCATCGGCCTCGCAGTAGGGTTTGATAGAAACTAGATGGGGAAACATGGCGTCCAAAAGTTGTGCAATGTCGTTGTAGTCCGGGGTGGTGAAGTAAAGTGGGTCTCTCAATTCCTTGATGCATCGGAATTGAAGGGTGCTTTGCGATGAACGGGGGTGTTTGTCCTTCCATTCAGCCAGGAATTCGCCAATGGCTCGCTGCCCTTTCCCGTAGCAGTTAGGTTCATGCGATGTAACCGTAAACGAAAAGTATTGGAGGGACTATTGACGTCGCTCATTGATTAAACACCTTAGGTAGATCGTATGCAGTACCAAGCAATGAATATCGAGAGTGTATTGAACGAGAGAAGAAGGAATAAGTATTCAACTCAAAAGAGAAAACAGAGAAATGAATTCTGCAGGCAGACCATGTCCACCCCGAGTCCCAGGTCAAGATTTGATAGGGTGAGAGCTATCAAGAGATAGAGAAGGGGGCCTCAGGTCCAATTGCGCTTGGTCCTGAGCTCAGACCAGCTGCCCAAGTCGACCGAGCTTCCGGCTTCATCAATTGCCGCCAACAGCGAAGTCTAGGGAGTCCGACTCTAAGGCCGACTCTTCGACTCCCAAGCCAGAGTCCATCCTTAAGACAAGCGCCACGAATACCAGACAGCCCATTGCCTGTGCCATCATTGCTGCTTCCGTCGCATCGCCCACCATAGACACATAATTTCGAAGGTGGACCACATTTCTCCTGCCTCAAATATTTGTAATTCTCTCCAACTTCATTGGGGCGTGAGAACGATCGGATGTTTACACAAATTGAAACCTTGCCCATCTTGCCTGTTCCATTAGGGGAATTCAAAGTTGGCGCAACAGCTGTTGCAAAACAAAAGGAACNTGTTGCAACTGTTGCAGAATTGAACTCCCACGGGCGACGAAAGTGCAACAGGTTGAACCTGTTGCAGTCTTGCCGAGGGTCCGGCATCAAACGTGATCTCCGACTTCGGAATTTCCCGTCTTCCCCACAGGCGCGGCGCGTCGCGTTGCTGATAGCACCCCACATTCTGAACAGCTCTAAGAGAGCCTATGTTGTTTTCGACCGTTCAGTTTCACGAGGCATGGTACACAGAACAGCAGGAGATGTGGACGGAAACAGAGGAGAGCGATAGGCGACAATGAACCCATCTTATCTCAAGGCGCCATCACCCATCACCGGGTTGCCGACTCACCAAATTCAAGCCCCGCCTTGTTCACACAAATGTCACCGCTGTTTCGAAACAGAAAGCGGTCGGGGGTTATCAAATATGAAACACCCTGATTTTTGAATTGCAACAGTTTTTTATGTTTTGCAACAGCTGTTGCGCCAACTTTGAATTCCCCTATTCAAGTTCCATTGCGCCCACGATCTCCAAGATGGCGTCTTCTCAGACAGCCTTCTCCACTCTTTTTGCAAACCAGAACTCGTCTTCCACTTCTCTATCCCGAAATTGGCCACGATCGGATGTGCTTGTAAATCATGACCTGCTCACCAAGATCTTCTTGTACATACTCCCATTGGAACGAGAATCATTGTCAAGGCAGGATATCTCCCAAGGAAAAGTTCAACTTCGCAATCTCGCCCTAACTTGCAAGTCCTTCAAGGACCCAGCATTAAATTGCCTCTGGGCTTGCTTGGATTCGTTGTTACCTCTGATAGAGGTACTTCCGGATTTGAGAACAGTAGATAATGTTTATGTGAGTGAGTTTGCCGAAACTCGAAAGGCTGTATTCCAAGGTCCTTACCAGTGCACTGGCTAGTATCCTGGTGGAACCATACCCAAGGACTGCACTTTTCGCAGATATGCGAAGCGTGTTCGCGTTCTTAGCCTTCAGCAGGCGCCGAGCAAGTCTATTTCGACACCATCCATTTCACCCAATATATATATCTTCATCGCAATAGAGCTCGAGGGGCAACCGCTCTTCCCGGCACTCCAGAGAATCATCATGCAGACTTCAGCCAATCCTACCGATGAATTCGCCCTCATTCCGCTCGTCTTCACCTCATCCGTGCAGGACGTGGCATTTCACGGCCAGGGTCTTTCCAGCCACCTATTCGGTGGCTCTTGCCTTCCTCTCGTAAGGCAGCGATTGGCCTCCCTGAGACGCCTCGCATTGAGAAGCGACAAGCAAGACATCGACGTTTCGACTTTCGATGCCGTCCTCCAACTGACCAGCCTGGAGAGCCTCGACATCCAATTACCCCAAGCTAAAAACGTCAGACCCGAATTTCTCGCGAAGGCCGGGAAAGCGCTCAAAAAGCTCTCTTCGCTCACAATCGATCTCCATTTCTCATCGCATGAGGTCCCTGCGGGTACCTTTCCTCCCGAAGGTCGCCCTTCGGACTCGGCCACGATGCTTTTCCCTAGCCTCGTGTCTGTTCATGCGGTCAGCCGGTCTGGAGGCAACTTATGTGGATGCATTCCTCCACTCTTGCGAGAAAAGATGAAGTCTTTGACACTAGTCGTCCGAGGCAATACCTTAGATGATTACTTTGAAGAGGCGTTGGACACCCTAAAAGCCATCCAATGTCTTGAAAAGGTCGAAATCAAACAAGAGGGCTCAATAGCTTTTATATGGATTGGCTCCATTATGCCCTTTCTCGAACGACTCAATCTGTCAGACTTCGAGCTGACTGCTGACCGAATTTTATACGGAAGCTCGGGTTTGAAGCCGTTTATCAAAGAAGTATTCACGCGCGACAACAAAACCTTACATCAAACCAGGCCCCTGCGCTCACTAGTTCTCCCGAAGGACACTGAAGATGCAGACTGCCCGACACTGAGCTGCCTCTCATCCGTGGCCCAGTTTGCCAATGGATTGCAAAATCTCGCAACCGGATGCGACTCCGGGCGCTCCTTGGACTCTCCAGTTGATATCCTGCTGGCTGAGTGGAAAACCCGCCCTCCATCACAAAGCACCCTTCAATTCTTAGCCATCAGGGACCACAGAAGCCCACTTTCCTTCACCTTGCAAGAATACAACGACATCGCTCAACTTTTGGACCTCATGTTCCCCCGTCTGGTTTCGATCAAACCCTACTGCGAGGCCGACGAAAACGAACCATACTGGAAGAAAAATTGGTGGTTTATCGAACACTTGCGCCGTATGTATAAAGGATTGAGGAAGTATGGACTGCCGTACTAGATCATAGTCGACGTCGCAGTTTCGACGACCAGCTGGAGATGGTGTGTGTACTCCCAGCCTTGTTCTAGCAATATTCACTGTAACCAAACGGTCTTGGCGGACATTGGATGATCCGTCAAGGACTTGCCCCGCATGTACTATCACGTAATGATACGAATTCCCTCTGGCTTTTTTTGCTATGAACTCCTGTAAAATACCCATAATACAAGTGCAGATACTGTCAAGTACTAGGATAAGCAGGTAGTATGTAACAAAACCAGCGAGCACTTGCGCCCTTGGCCTACAGCCGTCCGTCATGTCCCATCCTGGATTCCCGAAGACCGCGAAATCCCTTGCATATCGCAATGCCAGGCCCGAGACTTGGGTAACTATTTCGTGTTTCAAGAAGAATCAAGAATGGATCACAAAGAATTGAATTTCGGGCAAGAGAAATATATTATTATATACACCCCAACTCCTAGGTCAAAATTTGACGGTGAAAGCTATCAAGGGGATTATCGGAAAGAGATGAGGGCCCAACGCCAGGACCTGGCGCCAAAGCCTTATTATAGCGCTTAACTTGAATCGGCAGTTGTGCAAGTCGAGCTTCCGGGTTCACCGATTACCGAACAACCAGGGGGAGATCCCAGCAGAATGAATCACGCAAAAATAAAGGGGTTGCGTATCCACACGCCAAAAATCACATTATCCAACCAGGTCCAGTACATCTTTCCTAACTAAGCGAACGAACAGATACGTGAAATCGGGGAAGCGTAGAATGGGTTTTCACAAATTATGTCACTCAGAATTTGAAACAAACGAAACGGGGCAACAGTGAAAAGAAAAGAAAGTAACCGTCAAGCGCAAGCTCAAGCACAGGCATCGATCGCCTACGCAGAAGCCGCAACGTCGGCCGCATCCTTCATCTCGCTACCCTCCATCTGAGACACAATCGGAATCGCAACACCGCTCCTCATCATCTCGCTCTTGGTCGTCAAAGTACTGGTGACCAATTCAACACCACCCTCCGCATTGACACGGGTCCTGTTGGCCTGAACCCTGCCCTCAATGGTACCGAGAAGGTTGTTGAAGACGTTCCTCGCCGCATTGACCGCCTTGGCATCGACAACAGGCTTGTCGCCGTTCTTCAAAATCCTGGGGACGGTTCCATCGGTAATACCAACTTGCTCATCGGTCCAGATAGGTTCAACATATTCGGGCTGACCCTCAACGCCAACGGTTGCACGTCCACCAAGTCGCTTCCAGTCCGAGAGACGGTTAATGTTGAGTTCTGTGAACACCTGGTCAACGGCGCGGATAAGACGGTCCATTTGTTCAACGGTATGGCGAGGGGTGACAGTGAATCGGAGCCGTTCTTCGCCACGAGCGACGGTAGGGTAGTTGATGGCCTGGACGTAGATATCGTGTTCACCGAGGAGCTTGTCCGAAGCAGCCTTCGCCAATTCGGGATCACCGACAAGGACAGGGACGATGTGAGAGGGACCGGGACTGGAGGACGATGATCAGAAAACAGGGGCAGGCGACTCAGGGGTAATGTACTTACATGACGGGGATATCCAATGCAGACATGGCATCCTTAACCTTGCGGACGTTGACCTGTTTGAGTTGACGATCGCCGACATAATGCTTTTGATATGCCACACTAGCACGGGCACCAGCGACGGTTGCAGGAGGGAGAGAAGTAGTGAAGATGAAACCGGGGGCATAGGAGCGGATCATGTCAACAAATTCTTCCGAACCAGCAATGTAACCTCCAACAGCACCGTAAGCCTTTCCGAGAGTACCAGTGATAATATCGACGCGATCCATAACGGAGCCAGGGATGGCTGCACCATTTTGACCAGCTGCAACGTGGGCCTCATAGTCCAAATGTTCAGCGACACCAGCGCCACGGGGTCCGTACAAACCGACAGCGTGAACCTGTCAATCGGAAATAAGTAATAATCGTGAGAAGGGTAGAAAAAAGACCAACCTCGTCCAAGAAAGTCAGGGCACCATATTGTTCAGCAAGATCACAAATTTCCTTGATCGGGCCAATGCTTCCGCACATGGAGTAAACACTTTCAAAGGCGATAATCTTGGGGGTTTCCTTTGGGTATTGCTTCAGTTTGGATTCCAGGTCTTCGAGATCGTTGTGATTGAAAATGACACGCTTGGCACCAGAGTGACGCATGCCTTGAATCATCGAAGCATGGTTCATGGAGTCGGAGAAGTAGACGCAACCGGGGAGTTTGGAACCGAGTGTGGACAGGGTGGCGTCGTTGGCCACGTAGCAGGAAGAGAAGACCAAGGCAGCGGGCTTGCGATGAAGATCGGCAAGTTCGTTTTCCAAAGCGAGATGCATAGCACCATTTCCGGCGATGTTACGAGTACCACCAGCACCATGGCCATATTTGTCGAGGGTGCGGCTGGAGTGACATCAGAAATGGAACGCGATAACATCAGAATGAAGAAATCACATACTGCATCGTCTCGAGGACAACAGGGTTGTTGCCCATGCCAAGGTAGTCGTTGGCGCACCAGACCTCGACTTCATCGGTGACACGCGCGGTGTGGGCGACGGGGAACTTTTGAGCGAGACGGTTGATGTTGTTGAAGTAGCGGTAGGACTTGTCCTTGTGCTTCTTGTCGAGCTCTTCAGTGTAGAACGCCTCGTAGTTGAATCCGGTGTGCTTCGCCTTGGTTGCATTGGGCTCAGCGGCCGTTGCCAACTTTGCCTCGGCGGCGGCCTTGAGATGGAAAGGGCACCCAGCAGCGGCGGCGGCAGCCGCCCCATCCTTGGGGGTGGTGGTAGCGGCCCTGGCATGGGGGTGATGAGCAGCCTTGGATCTCTTCTTCTTGGCCGCCGCCGCCGCCAGATCTTCGGCCATTCTTGCAGCAGCTCTAGCGGCGGATGCGTGGGGGCACATCTCAATCGTCGCACCCGGAGGGGGTACGATGCCCTTGTCCTTGTGGATCCTGTCGACGTCGAAGGTTCCGGCGACGCTAGCGTAGCCGGCGACGATCTCCTTGGAGCGGGTGTTGAGAGCGGGACCCATGACGGGGCATTTCGTGGCACGCTCCGTGAGGACGGAGAGGGTCGGATAGCGGGGGGACGAGCTGGTGGAGAGGTTGCGGAGGGTGGAGGTCTTGGTCCTGCCCAGGAAGGGGCAGGCCGCCTTGAAACGGGTGAGGGACGAGAGTTTGTCCATCATCGGGTGGGGAGAAAGGGCAGGAAAATAAAATCAGGCGCCAGAGAAAGCTTAAGTACCGTCGGCTGTTCGAATCCGCTGGCCAATCGCGGCCCATCAATTACTTGTCACCTGATATTCCCTTCCGATCACCCTGGTCTCTAATCCTAATTACAAAACACTCAGGCTGCTCTCCAGTACGTCTACGGCATAGTCGATCTCCTCCTTGCCCACATTCAGGCTCGGCACAATCCGCACCGCATCCTTCCCTGCAGTCAGCAGGAACAGTCCCCGCTCCCGCGCAAGCCCAACCACCTTTCCAGGCAGAGCGTGGTCCTTGAATCCGAGCCCGACAATATAGCCCCGACCACGGACTTTCTCCTCCAAGATCTCCGGGAACCATTTCGGCAGCTGCGACAGCCGTTCCCAAAGATACGCACTCGTCTCCGCAATTTGGGCCTTCATCCCCGGTTCGTTCAAGCGGCTCAGGACGTGGTATCCGACCGCACAGGCAAGTGGCGATCCACCAAACGTAGTTCCATGTGTCCCTGTTGATCCATAGCCGAAACTGTCAGTTTGCCATTCCGTCATCCTCGTAAAGCAAAGCGCTGCACTTGCCTGCGGTCATCGTCTCTGCAATGCTGGGCCTGATCAGGACTGCGCCAATAGGGTAGCCATTCGCAAGTGGTTTAGCCATCGTCACAATGTCGGGGTGGCAGTCCACCGGGTACTCGGAGTGCGTCCAGAGCGTCCCAGACCGGTACAATCCACACTAATCCCATCCATACCATCAGTAAAGGAGAACTCGGGTCGGTAGTGATCAAAAAAGATGCATTACCTGAATCTCGTCAAAGATCAAAACTGCACCAACTTCGTCGCAGCGATTCCTAACAGCCCGCAGCCAGTCGGTGCTGACTGCGTGGATACCGCCTTCACCCTGCACAGGCTCGACAATAACTGCGCAGGTATCCTCCCCAATCAGCCTATTCAAGGAATCAATCTCATTGACCGTTCCAACATCCACATTAGGAATCAGCGGGGCGAATGGTGCCTGGTACTTGGGGTTCGGGGTGACACTCAAAGCGCCCATACTCCTGCCGTGGAACGCGTTCTCGAAGCACACGATGCGCGTCTTCGTGCACTCGTTGTAGTAGTCCCCGTCTTTACGCCCAGGCACGGCAGCGGCCCATCGCTCCTTCCCAACCTTCCGAGCCACCTTGAGCGCACCCTCGTTGGCTTCTGTACCCGAGTTCGAAAAGAACACCTTGGGCACATTCTCGGGACTTTGGATGTTATTACCGGTATTGGAATTGGGTGCGAACCCAAGACCACCCTCCTTTTGCGTGAGAGTCACAAGCAGTTCAGCCAGTTTACCGGCCCATTCGTTATGGTAAACATTGCTGGCATGCAGGATCTTGTTGCTCTGTTCCGACAGCACCTATCGCACGGACATCTGGTAAGCAACATAATCCGAAATGGAGCAAAAGCTGTAGACATTATGAAATGAAACAAGAGAAGGATAAAGAACGGACAATTCAAAGCCGCGAATGTGTGGGGAAGCAGGCTTCCTCGGGATACCCTGTCCGGCTGATCAATGCCCTTCGTGTAACAGGGGTATACGTGGAACGCTGTAAACCGTTGCATTACACAGCTGCGAGATGATTACCCCGCATTTGCGCAGACTCAGTTACCAAACTGTCTCTTTCTTGTGAACTACCTCGATCCCGTCCATCCGACTAACCGAGATCCGCGAGCTTTTTAGAAAGCAGAGCTCGGAACGAATACAAACGGAGAACGGCATAGACGAAAAGAGAGCGGCATATAAGAAAAGAAGACGGCAAAGAGGAAAGAGAATGGCATAAAAGAAAGGGAAACCGTAACACGAAACGTGAACAGATGAACGTAAACACACCTTTGCAACACCTTCATCCGCATGGCCCAGCGCGTTGACAGCAATCCCTGCACTAAAGTCCAAAAACTTCCTTCCCTCAGCATCCCACACCCAGCTTCCTTTCCCCCTTTCCAGAACAAAGTCTGGGCGGGCGTATACGGGAAGCAGGTAGGTGTTGGCCAACGAGAGGTACGACGCCGTCTTCGGGGAGGGGGTACCGAAGGCATGCGTAGGCTCGATGTAGGCTTTTGAGGGCTACAAAAAACACCAAAAAACAAACAATACGAGCATGAGTTATCTGGAAAAGGGTATGAAACGAGGAAACCCTACCCCAGTGCGCGTGCTAGCAGAGTAGCACCGACGAGCAGCCGCAGAGGCGGTAAGGGCAAAGCGAGTCACAGGTGTTCTGGTCAACATTGGAGCAAGCAAACGAAGTTCAAAAGACGAGATAGATGAGTTCAATATGCAGCAGAAAGTTCTATGCCGGCAAGGCCACGAAACGGACGAAACGACAAGCGAAGCAGGGTCCTGGGTTGGGGTATAGAAACGGTCCGGTGATTCTGGGGTTGGTCTATTTTTCTAACAGGGACCTTATAACACGAAGATGCATTCGAGTCAGATGCCGATGGTCCATGGATATGACTCGAGTAAAAGGGCTCACCTCGAAAACCAGCGCTGATGGTGGGGTGGTACGATTGCGCGGAACTCCTTGTTGAATTTTTATCTTATCTGATAACTTTGCCGGGAAATCACCTGTCTTGGTGGCCGCCGAGGTTTGGTGGGAGAGTGAGTTGAGCTGGAAGCGAAGAGAGGATTGTGAGGGGAGGGAGCGAGAGGGAACGCCTTTTATTCGTTGGTTCAGGTCAACAGCTCACAGCTGAATTTTTTCGAGATTTTCACAGCGCCACAGCACAAATGGCAAAATTAGCGCCGGGAGGCTGGACCATCTTCGGCCGACAGCCCTGAGGCCAACTTGAACATGTACAATAATCTTCAACCAAGTGTACAGTAGCGGAAATAAGTACAGCAGTAGCGACAAATGAAAAGAAAGTAAGAATAAGTCTTTTACAACAATCGAGCATCGCTATGCAACAGCAAGCCCTCATTATTCAGTCCTGGCTCCTGCTTCGCGATCCGGAGGAGCTGACTGACATAGAGCTACTAGTGCTGGTACTCCTACCCCGACTTGTATTCCCCCGTCTCTCCGGAGTGCGTCCTCGAGCCGGAGGTGAGGCCGAACGACGGCGAGGCGGTGACCTCTCACGTTCTCTGTCTCTTCCACCCCTCATTCCAGCATCTCGGCTAGGTGGACCGCCTCGTGGAGGTGGAGATCCCCTGCGCAAGTGTGGAGGGACTTCCCTGTCCCGGCCATAACCACCGTCCCTAGCATCTCGACCTAGGGTATATCCAGGAGTTGGGACCGGGACGATAGGTTTCCTTGCACTGGAAGGTGGAGGAGATCCACTGCGCCTTCTGGGGTCCGGGGAACGAGAGCGGGAGGGCGATCGCGAAATTGACCTTGAGTCGGATCGGCCACTTAGCGGGGATGAGGACGCGCGACGTCTCCGAGCATCCCTACGGACGGGAGAGCGAGAACGTCTGGGAGACGCTGATCTCTCGGCCGCGCGCCTTTTATGCCTGGCATACCCAGGCGACCTTGATCTCGACCGCGAAACTGAACGGGAAGGGGAACGTTTCCGCGAACGCGGTGGAGGAGAACGATCGCGCATCTCTACATCGCGAGACCTGCTTGGAGGAGGCCTCTCATTTCTTCGTGGTTCGTCTCTGTCACGTGGCGGTGGTGACCGGGCAGCTCTCCGTGGTCCAGTGGGGACCGGAGGAGGAGGCATATCACGGCTCCCTGAGTCCCTCGGTCTATCTCCCCTCTTCTTCAAGTCTTCATCGTGTTTTCTCCGTTCCTCCTGCCATTTCTTTTTCTGTTCTTCCATCTTCTTTCTCTCGTCCTGCCTTCGCCTGTCCTTTTCTTCGCGCTCTGCAATGCGTTTCAGCCGCATTTCCTCTTGCTTTTCCCGGTCGAACGAGTCTCCTTCCTGATAGTCTTTGCGGGTACCCAGAGCGCGCGCCATCTTTTCAATTTCAACCTTCTTTGCAGCAGCGAGGGCGTGCGTGTCCGACGGCTTCAAGGACTTGGCGTTTGTAGTCGAAGCTAGATTTGCAAGCAGCTTTTCACGCAAAGCAGACACTTGTTTTTCAATTTCTGCTTCATCAACCCTGAACAACGTCAGAACTTTCAAAGTGAAATGAGCATGCAGGACTTACTCATCGTCCTCCAATTTGAGCTGTAATTCAAGACATTTCACCTCAACAGCCCTCTTTCGTTCGTGCTCTAAAATACCCTGGTCAGGTTCCCTGTGTTTAGGCGGTGCAGCATCCCAGGCAGCATCTCGATCTTGCGAGTTCGAGTGTTGATAACTTCTCAAGGTCGAGAGGTTGCGAACGACGTAGCCGCTCGTGCCGCTGCAGCACGTATCAGAGTCGGCTTGAATTCTGGCTGAGAAAGCACGTACCTTCCACGGGGTGTTGTCAAACCGATGCCGTTGTACATGGTAGAGGGTGGAGAGAAATGTGACAGCGGAAAGCAGTGCCGTTGGTGTACTGCGAATTCCCACGGGAGAGGATGATGACGACGAGTGCTCGGCAGGAGCCCATCATAAAGGGAGGACCCCAGCCGCCAGCCTGCTGCTTCACATCCCAGGTGGCGCAGCCCTACAATCTGGCGTCTTCGTCCTGGCTCTCCATCATGCGCTCATGCTCATCCTCCATGCCGTCCTCCCCGTCGGTCTCGACGCTGACCTCCCTGCCTCCTCCAGCGCCCCAGATCCCCGCTGCGTTCAGGCAGTCCGTCCGCAGCTGGTGGACAACGTGGGTCAGAAGCAAGCCCAGATTTCCGAGCAGCGTCTCCTCCTTAGACTTCCCTATTTCTCGAAATATTCCAAGCCCCCATCGACGACCGTTGACGCTCCCATAGCCGTTACATCCTCTCTGACTCCACTCTCAAAGTCCAAGCACTATCTCAACACCCTTGCCATCAACTCCACCAATCCGGACACTTCTCCCTCAGCGCCCTCACCGGTCGTGCTCTTGCACGGCTACGGCGCAGGGCTCGGTTTCTACTTCAGGAACATACCAGCCCTCACAAACTGGGCAGAAAGGCGCCGAACATCCGTGTACGCCCTCGACTGGCTGGGCATGGGCCGGTCAGCTCGTGTTCCCTTCAGTGTCAAAGCGAAACGGGATGACGTACCAGCCCGTGTCCACGAAGCAGAATCCTTCTTCGTCGACTCCCTCGAGGAATGGCGAGAAATCATGGGCTTGGAGCGCATGACCCTCATCGGTCACTCACTCGGTGCCTACCTGAGCGTAGCCTACGCCCTCCGTCACCCAGAGCGAGTCACAAAGCTCATATTGCTCTCGCCTGCGGGTGTCCCGAGAGGACCGAATTACACGGAGATTTCGCGTGAATTGACTGATCACGGTGCTGATCCAGAGGGCGAGCACCACGTACACCCCGATAGAGACCCGTCCAGGGCAGAACCTGCAAGCGGACCTAGACTTTCGACGATGCGGTCGGGCCAGAAGAAGCATTCTAATAATCAGGAGGAGTCCCAGTCCCTCGGCCGCAGGCTATTCACTTACCTTTGGGAAGAAGGGTGGTCGCCATTCCAGGTGGTACGGTCCTCGCTGTTCTGGGGCCCAATGCTCGTCGGCAAGTACTCCAGCCGGCGCTTCCAGGGTCTGACCGAGGAAGAGACCAGGGACCTCCACGACTACATCCTTAATATCACTATGGCCAAGGGTTCTGGGGAGTATTGCATCTCTCATTTGCTTGAGCCGGGTGCACATGCCAGGATGCCATTGGTCGATAGGGTTGGGGAACTGAAGATCCCGGTCACCTTTGTTTGTGAGTAGACCCCTGTGGTAAAGGAACGTTGCATTAATTAACAATCTCGCTTCTAGATGGCGACCACGATTGGATGGACCCTCTTGGCGGCATGCAAAGCGTCGAGCAGCTGCGGCTGGCCGGAAACGGCGAAGGCAAGATGTACATTGTCAACAACGCTGGACATCACTGTACGTTGCGAAAATGCTTAATTGCTCTGTGAACACATCTCTGACCTCTGGCTCCAGTATATCTCGACAACCCTGAGGCCGTCAATGCACTCCTCGTCAAGGAGCTAGACAAGCGACATGCATCTATTACATCATCTTCAAGAAGCGTTCGCTCGACCCGTTCGTCTCTCGAAGATTCAGTTGACTATCACGACTTCCTTTCATGAATTGCTAGAACGCAACAATGCTCTGAACAACGCATCCATCTTTCACGAGCTCTCCAACAAGCAATGATTCTTATACCCTACACATGTCAGGCAACACTCTCATTCTAACTATTGTATTTATCAGTGACGCCAAAAGGCGTTCCAACGTAACTCTCTAGATTTGACTGGTCTCGCTTTCCCCAAGACCACAGTCGATCTTCTTCTATTGTCGGTGGCGTCTCAGCGCGCCAGGGTTGTTCAATACCATTGGTAACTCGTTGAATTGTCTGTATACTACATTACCATCGTCATCGTTTCGTGTAATTCTCTGTATGACAGATAGTTTATGCTATCCTAGTACGCGGTCAAATAGTTTGAAGGACTCCAAAATTAAATACTATCTATCATTCTTCAACAAATGTTGCGAAACAAACCGAAACGTGCTTCCAAAAACGAATAGAATGCTACCTTATCCTACGAAACATTCACGCACCATAACAATCCCCTCATCCCTTCTAGATCTGAGTGTCCACACTGCATCGGAGGTCAAAATGAGGGTCCTGCGCGTATTTCCGGTACTCTGGACGCTCTAAACAGTTTAAGGCGACCTGTTTGTCGAACTCGATGTCATCTATCAAAGCCTCTACAATCCCGGATTAGTAAAGCCGATAACGTTTCAAAGGGAGAATATTACTGCGCACCTCTAGATGTGTAATCCAACTCTGGTCGAATGTAGCCCAATACGACGGCTCTCATTTCAAAGCCATAGAAATCCTTATCAAACTCGTGCATGATATGGATTTCCTGAGGGACCGAAATGAGGATGCGGTGACCTCGGATAATTCTAGATGACTCACCGCCGTCAGCTTCTCGTTCTTGTAGAAGGGATTCCACCCAAGGCTCATAACCATGGGCAGGACTCCGTTATCCCTTGGGTGCATAGGCGTCGAGTCACCGGACGGTGTGACGACCTGAGCGTAGCCATAGTAGACTCCAGTGTTCGCTATACTGCTCATGGGTATAATGGATTCATCAGGCAAATTAGCTAGAGATGTGAATCAATTCCGTGAGCCGTTGAATTGCCGTTGAGCATCGAGGGGACCGTAAGCTCACCAGTTGGGCACCCTAAATCCTTCCCCCCTCTTCCAAACCCTCTCTGTACCCTTCCAACGAGGATGATAGGGAACGGTGTTTCAGGCTTTTCAGGCCCAACGATCTCGGGACGGCCTACACGGAATTCTGCCGTGCTGAGTTTAGCCGCAGGCCTGACCTCAGGCACTTGCTGGGACACCTCCAAAGCCGTTGGGGACATGGATTCTAACGGAGTCTAGGGAGTTGAAATTCTAGTCGATGTTGGAGGAAAGAGAGAGAAAGTGACAGAAGAGGACCGGGGAAAGGAGACTTGCCATCTTTCGGTCGGCAGATTATCCCGTGGAAGTGGCAGCACCCGGTCCGATCACTTCTTTCCTTTTCCGTACTACCTCCTCCCTCATCCAAACCATGTCGACGTCCATGGCGTATCAGCCTCAGGGCTCAGGAGAGGCAGCCCAGCAGCCGTTGGCAACTGCCGCAGCCCCGACCACGCAGTATATTCATCAGTACTACCAAGCTCCGTACAATGCAACAGCAGCAACAACCCCAATAGTCGCCCCTGGTGCCCTTTCTTACTATGCCTTTCAACCCTCCGCAAACGGGCAGAAGTCTTCTGAGATCGTACCTCCACCTGCAGAGCCAAGCGTGACACCAGAAATAGCGGAAAAGGCGATTCGAAAGCTGGTGACGGTGGAGCTGAAGAACGCGGGGTTCGAGAAGGCGGAACCAATGACCGTGAAGCAGCTGGAGTACGAAGTTCAAGCCTGTAAGTTAGAGTGGCACCTGCGGCATTGGGCTATTTTTTGACTGAGAAGCATGTAGTCGTGCAACAGCTTTATGAACGAGCTCATGAATACGCGAATCTAGCCAACAGAGCTGGAGTTATCGCGCCCGATTTGCTGCAGTCATGCGAAGAGTTCTACATGCCGACGACCGAGCTTCAAACCGCAGCGAAAAGAGCTAAGAAGAAGAAGCGGAGTGCGTACCCCCTTGTCTTCCTTTCTTGAGATGCCTAATAATCAACCATTTGTTCTCAGAATTCAGGACCGCCGACGTCGCTCTATCTTTCCTGCCATCCGAATCGCGCTCCTCCTCACCCGAACTTCTTTCTTCTGACGATGAAGCGGTAGCAAACACCGCTGCCGTCCCTCTAACTTTGCGGATGCTTCCACCCCATTTCCCTTCACTGCCTCCCAAACACACCTACATGAAAACACCGGTATGTGTATCGATTCCTTGCGATGATGTACCTTTACTGACTGTGGCCATTTGATAGGTTTCGCCACCGAAGAAAGCTGCTTTGCCATCACTGGAGAAGAAGCTCAAAACCGCAGGTCTCGTGCAAAAGTCGCTACAGAACCTGCTAACAGCTACAGAAGAGGGCACGAACAACGAAGATGCAGAACTGCTTGGCCACATCGTCAATTGGGAGACTGGCCTCCATCCAAGAAAGCGATGGAAGGTGCGAAAGTCAAGCTTGTAATGCCTCGATTATCGTTGTTTGTATTATATCGACTGTCTAGATGTCTACTAATAGTAATGGATTACAGCAAATGATACAATAGTTAAATGTGAATGGTGCTTCACGGCTTCACCTCAGACCGTGTACTCTGACGTGTTGACCGTCTTCGACCTTGAGGCACTTCTTCTGCCGGAACTGACTCTCCCTGAGTCGTTGGAACTGGCGCAGTCTCACTACCAGAGGCATTCGGCGCTGTTTCTTGCTCAACGCTGGTCTGTTGAGCTTGCTCGACAGCCTTTCCTTTTCGCTTTGCAATTGGCCGGGGCTTGGGACGTGGCTTGGCAGCAGAGGTGCTTGCAGTCGCATCGTTATTATCTGGTCGAGTGTCCATCTCTTCTCCCAGCTGCGTAGCTGTCCTCTTCTTCTTTGGAGCAGGTCCATCAGCCGACTCCGAGTCAGGCTTACGCTTCTTTCCTCGTCTTTTAGTTTGACTGGGGTCTGAAGCCGTGGTCGATGCTCCAGCCTGAGATTGACACTCACTTGTGTGCCGGTCAGTGTCGCCTGGAGTACCCGGCGCTGGAGAAAGTGCTGCAATGGACGGAGTGCCGGGAATAGACGAGGAGGCGGGTGTGCCCTCTTTGACTTTCGTCAGTTTGTTAAATCGGATGCGACACTAGAATATCACGCCTCATTAGAGCTTGAGTGCAGGACAATACAGAATATGTAGACTTACACTGGGACCCGTCTTCCCATTTCCAATCTTTTCGCTGATAGATTTCCACTGCCTCCCGTTCGAGTTCACCAATTCCAAAAGCATCTTGTCCTCTTCATCTACCCAAACATTCTTCGACGTATTAGAATTCTGGTGCCATGTCCACCGTTCATGGCATTGGTCGTTTGTTCGCCCAGGAACGTATTCAGACACCCTGACCCATGCAGAGCCAAATGCCGCCACAGCTTTCTTTAGCTTCTCATCTTCAACACCTGTCCAAGCTCCTCGCTTGATATTTGGATCTAGAGATTTGTTGTACCGGTTCTGACATTGGGTGGGAGTAGCATATTTCGAAACCTCCCGTGCCACTACAAAAGACGACTTCAGCTGATCGGTTATTGGGACATTCAATGACAAGCGTACCTATCGTCCAATTGTTCACACCATACTTGTCGACAGCTTGTAATAGCTGCTCGTCAGACTGACTATCCCATTGATGTCTTTGCCGAATGCATCCACGATTCAGAACGTCCACGACTGTCCGGTTGGTCTACACCATTCCGTTAGCAAGAACAAAGATGCTGGTTTTCTCAATACTCACCCCTAGCTTTTGGGTTATCTCGACCCAAGAAAGGCGTTCTGTTGAGCTCATTGCAGCCTCGACAAAAGCACTGAGTTTCTGGGTTTCAGGGGCCTTCCATTCGGAGCGATTGAACTTGGGGTGTCTGTCCCCGACCCATTTGATTCGACATTGGTCGGCTGTAAACTTGTCGTTACCAGCATCGGATACCTGAACTTGTTGTAAGAAATTTGGGCGAAGGGATCCAGAATTGAATTACCCTCTCTGCCACAACGGACCAATTGACTCCCTCGATATTTCTGTCTATATCAATAACACGCTGGTTTCTGCAAAGCAATTTCAGCTAGAAACAACGGGCACTAGGATGTGATAACACACCCTGCTTGCGTATTACAGGCCTGCAACCTTTGGTTTTCTGATTTGATAGCATTCTTCAGGGCTTCGAGTTGCTTGGGATTAACTGGTGGGCCAGTCAGTAGTTAGACGCTCACAGCAGAAGTCCACAAACATGATTGTGCAGTTATTCTTGCGGCAAATTCAGAGCGTTTGGTGGCTTCAGCGCGGAAGGGAGACTCCTGTCGTAGGTAGGGTAAACGAAGTGCCGTTGGGAGAATACAAAATATCCCACAGAATCTAGGCATTCGCTCATAGGAAACAAACTGAATATCCTGCGGGCCCCAGGGATTTGGACCTCGTCTTCTGCGTCTTCCGAGCTTGTTCCATTCTCCAACGCGTCCTAGTTACGAGTATGAGCTCCATTTCACCGAGGAGATTTGTGCTGCGCACCAAGAGTCTATCTGCTTCTCGGATTTCTGCCTGTAGTTGTTCTGCACGTTTAGTGAGTTCGTATTGGAGCGCTTGGTTGGCAGACAGGGCTCGTTGCACGAGTTCTACAGGGCTTGACGAAGATCCAGCCGTTGGGGTGGATGCCAGAGCATCTGCCATTTTGAATTCATACGTGGCGCGAGGAGCTCGTCATGGCCTGCGTCGAGGAAGCGAGGGCCCTATGAGTAGAAGACCGACCCGAGCCTTTGATCGGCGTCGGCCACCATTGGGTGACGTTGCCAAGAAGCGGAACCTTGTCGCATCAAAACTGTGAGAGCTTCTCGAGGCTCGAATTTCCAATGAAAGCGTGGGGGTCCTCGCTGGTTGTACTCCATCGTCGTGTGCCAGCGGCAACTTGTTACGGTCATGGCCAACGCCTCAGCGAAACGTATTGGTGCGCTTGCGAGTAGCTATGTTAGAAGAATGTCGATTTAACTGTCATAGGACTGCAGCAAACCAGAACGAAGCAGCCGTGAAGCAACTCCGGCTCGGGCTCTTCATTCCAACCCTCATTTCCCTGGTCTTACGCTTCCTATTTAGAAGAGACTCTCTACCGCCATCGAAAGGAATTCTTGCTCTTTATGTCCTTACCTACTTCCCGGCGTTCTTCCTTTCCAACTACCTGATCAAAATTGGCACAACCAGGCGGGATCCACAAACTGGCGCATTGATATCCTATGGAGAAGATTTGAACCAGACTGGAGTTACGGAATGGTGCTTTGATATCCTCTATATAACATGTACGTTTCCTCTTCATTTAATGACCATCATGGCTGACTCAGAGATGACCTCTCATTCAACCAGGGGCTTGCCAGGTCGGTAGCGGAGCCTTTGGTGACTGGTTCTGGTGGCTCTACCTCGTTGTACGTGGCCACTCTTTTCTCTCGAATACCATCGCACTCACATTGCTCCTGAACCCTAGATTCCACTCTACGCTGTCTTTAAACTCTGGACCTCTGTTATTTCACCCATGGTGCTTGGAAGAGGTGGGGCGGCGGCCGAGAACTCCGACGAAGCTGCACCAGCGAATGCTAGCAAGCGTCAAGAGAAACTGCGCAAACGACAAGAGCGCGGTGACCCTCGCGTCAAAGTACAGACACGGAAATGATACAGTCTTCTATCACAATGTTTTATATCTATTCGATGAAATAAAGAGGCCGACAGGTGTTTCTTCCCATTTTGAACTTTTTGACGCCCTGCAAGAAGGCAGAAGAGCACGTGTCGAGCGTGACTGAAACGCGTCTGCCATCCTCTCTCTCTCAAATCTGCGCGGTCGAATCTGGACCACCTCCAGTTCTCAATACTCTCGCTCGACCCGGTAACATTTCCCCCAGCCATCCAGCAGCATATTCTGACTGCAAGGTATATCTCGACCTCATACTATTCTCCTTTCCGGTCTCAATTTTCTCTTCTTCAGGTAAAATGCTGCCAGCCTATTTGTCTGGTCCATGCTTTGGCGACACAACGCCTTCTGAGGTACACCTGCGCATGTTCGAGCTTTGTTGAAGACTTTTTGATGCGCATATATATACAGGCACCGAGCACTCCTGCCGCCCCGACTCCCCAAGCTGAGGTGTCAAATGAGCTCCTCGGCCTGGACGAGCCTATTCCGATGCATTTGGATGCGAAGGCGTGCTACACCTCGTTTCACACTCAACCAATCTGCTGATAAAATATAGGAACCGGATTTTGGGCACGACGCGGAGCAAAATGGGCGCATACAATTGACTGCTGAGCCCCCTGCCGGGGCTAATCTCATTGACTTGGACGAGGAGCCCGTTAGCACCGGTATTGGTCTACAGCCGACTTTAACCGCCCAGACGATGGGGCTTCATGCGGACCTCTTTGGTATTGAACTCGAGGCCTTCTCCGCAAGCCAGCCTCTCGTGGCCGAGGAGCCCCTTGAAGCACAGGTAGTAATGGAGCAAGTAGCTGAAGAAAGGGACGATTTCGTGCGTCTTTCGTTCACGTCTTCCTACAAGACTCGTTTCTATTTTTGCTCCAGTTCAACGCGTATAAGTCGCGCGACGCTAGTCCTACCGTCGAAGAAATTTCCGGTCATGAGGAAGCGGAGGATGATCATATGGTGATTTACATGCTTCCCTGTCTCCGCCACATGCCTTTTAACTATTCTCGCTGCAATATGATCAGTATGATGCTCCCCGGCCGCACGAAATCAGCTCTGCCGCCGCAGAAATGCTCCATGAGGAACCCCAGGGCGAGAGCGATGTCTACAGTAAGGCCTTATGTTTTTTATTACTTGTCGCAACTCACCACGCGCACAAGGTCGCTGGGCTGGTGAACACGACACGGCGAACCTCGCGCCAGAAGGCTCTAGCCCAGTCCAATTCTTCTCCTCGCCTGGGGCATCCTCCCAGACGTCTTTGGACGATTATGACTTGGGGTACGACAAGTCAGATCATTCAAACCTGGAGGAAGAAGGGGTAGCGGCGCAGCACGGAGCCATAGAGCATTCAATTGATCATGCTCCAAGCTCCAGCCCTCCTCCATTCTCCTCGTCTCCTCTTGCTTCCTCAGAACCTTGGGGAGATGATTATGAAACCGATTACGGTGAAATACAATGTCCGGGTGAGGAGGAGCGGCGAGTTCTGGATGTATTACCCCAGTTTCGCGACCTCGTAGACGACACTGAAACTAGAGGAGAGTACCATTGGCAAATCTACGAGGCTTCAGCTGGCCAGGAATGGATCGACCAACGTCTAGACTCAGAACCGACTCGCTTCCTTTCCTACCCCGCTGCCTCGCCCCCTANCGGATCTAGGCGACCATGAAACTGGGTCCGACGAGCCTTCCGAATTGGACCTGGTGGAACGACAACATGCGTTGCGTGACGTCGGGCCCCAAGAAGCTGGCGAGGAGGAGCATGTGTCAAATAAAGAAGCCCCATTCGAGGTCGGGCAAGATACAGGCTTTATCCCAATTTCTCTAGCTACTCCCTTGGAATCCGGCATCGCTCAACAAGAAGAGGCATCGCTGGTGCCCACCAAGGACGGACAAGATGAACACAACCCTGGGCGTGACTTTGGACTACAGGAGGAGCCTAATGCAGTGCCCCTTTCGAACCCTTCGTCCATGTATTTCAAGTCGCGTGAACCGCCGCCATCCACGCAGCAACAACACGCCTCGAGCGGCGAAAGAAAGCACGAAACTTGGCAACCCCTTTCCCTAGCTCCACCCTCCGCGGACCCTAACGAAACAGGGCAGGACTTTACGAGGACGGAGGATGGTATTATCAATCCAGCTCAGGGACTGAAAGAGAATTTCAATGGTAACGAGAACGGGGATCCATTCAACCCAGGATTTGGTCCAGCTGGGCATGGTGAATCCATCGTGGTGAGCCATTGGAGCGTTGACGTCTACATGTAAACACAAAAATCTGAATGGCTGTCTTAGGGTGCAGGGCTTGATATTGCCGATCTGGACATCGCATCGAGGGAAAGGCAAATGCACTCTCCAGGTTCGACTTGGGGCGCATTTGCAATGGCGATGACTCGGAAGTCTATTTTAAAGGTATTTGAGAATGTAACCTGCCTTTTTGGGATCGACCAATAAACTCTCATCTTTAGGTTGAACCCCACACCCCGCATGGCCGCCGCGATGACGACAGCTCCTCCTCGCCAACATACGGGAGTGGAGGGATACAGGGTCTAGAGCAACACGCAGGCGCAGGGCTCACTCATTCGGAACACAATACCGATGAAGAGTCCGGGTTTTTCAATGTCGGTGACCAAGACGAAACCTCGAGTAAAGTGTCTGTCAAACTGCCTCAGGACGCCGACCTCGAACGTCAAAAAAGAACACCGGCTGCTTCCAACAATAGGTTACTCGTTCCCTCAGCCCCTAATCCTAAGCGTCCTACCATTGCTGGACAACTAGCTCAGCACAAGAAACTCTCGAAACCGTTCCGGTGCCCGACAATTTCCAAACCCAAAATCGACAGTACCGCCAAAGGCGAAGCTTCACAGGACCCTGCAAATCCTGCGCGTGCGCAGTTAGGGCAACAAAAGGACACCAAGATCGAAGCTATCCCACAATTGGAGGAGGACAGCAAGATCAAGCACAGGACGGTAAGAGCAGCGGCACAGTTCAGATCCCCGTTAACGGCCCTGCCTTCCGGTCAACAAGCGGCGCTGATTCGTCCTACCCCAACAATTCAGGCGTTGGATAGGAAGGCGCAGACCCTGAGGCGTGCGATCAGGGTCGTCCGTGATAACGAAGAAGAGACCCTTAAGATGCTGATTAAAAAATGGACGGAAGCGGGTAGGGAAGTCGCTTTTGAGCTCTGGACGACGGTGAAGGATTCCGCTGTGGAGGGGAGCGGTGACCGTTGGGACGGAGGGTCGACTCTGAAGCGGAAGGTTGCAGAGAGCTGGGGTTGGGATGACGGTGCTGACCGAAAGCGGACGCTATCGGGCAGCGGATCGAGCTGGGGATGGGATCCCAGAGCAGAGGGCAGTGACAATCATGCTGAAGACGCGCCTGCGCTCATTCTCGAGGAGGAGGAGCAGGAAAAAATGCATGAGACTATTGGGACCATGCTCATGCAGCTCGGGATTTGTCCGACAACACTTGGATGGGTTGAGGAGGACGAGTGTTTCGTCGATTAAACAGAGAGGCCCGCGGTCGAAACTCGAGATTCGGAAGTTGGTGTCGGTGGACGGAAGATGAGAAGCACGAGGTTTTCTATTTCGGTGTCCCCGATTCTCAACGTTTTCATGAAACTGGCCCGATAATAAAGAGATTGAAATTGCGAATCCTTGATTCATGCCTGAGCGCATGTTAATGAAACGTGAGGCCGACACAGCGTAGAGATGAAACGGCGGAATAGCAGTGCAAGCGGTTGTTTGACATCTGCCTTCGTTACAAACATCGCGGTGCAGCGCGCAGCTTTCGCCGAGTAGCCCCCTTCATTTCATATCTGGCCTTCATTGAATCTTAAAAATGAGGATATCAAATCTCCCGCCCATCTCTCGTCTGTTTTCCGTTTGACGTTAGGTTGCAGGCGGTGGGGAGCGTGCCCTCCATGCTACACTCACACGTAAAGTGCAGTACGTAACCGCCAATATCAAAATCGAGCAACAGGCGCTCCATTGGCATCATAACTTCACAATAGCCCGTCTTTTATCCTCTTAACACTTGAAAGGCGAACGCCTACTGCGCTTTATAGCTCTCTTCTTCTTTCTCCTACACCTACCATCAACCCTTCGACCTCGGTTCTTCGACGCACCCCGCCCCCGAGTCACGCCCGTCGTTCCCTTAAAGGTAACCTGAGTCTTTGTGACACGACGGAATCAATTTACAGCCCGCGTCACTACAACCAACGCTCGTTTTCTCGGCCCCCACCACGTTCGAATGGCTCGCGCTCGAAGCGACACTCTTGAGCTCCAGCCTGAACCGAAGCGTTTTGCGCCTCAAGAACCCCAGTCAGTCGCCCGGCCTTCCAATTTCACCAGCGAAATTATGCCGGGTAACCGGGCAACGGAAGAGATGGCGGTGCGTGGTGGGCTCATAATCGCAGGCGATCAGCCAGAGGTGCGTTCTTCCACCCTTCCTTAATGTCGTTGACCGATTCCGATACCGCCCTGCAGGTTGGTCCAGCCCCGAGGCCGTGCGAGCGCTGCGTGCGCACTGGGAAGACCTGCCGAGGGGTGGCGAATGCGCGCTGCGAATACTGCAAACGCTTGAAGCAGAAATGCTCCAACAGCACCGGCCCCGCCCGTGGAAAGCATGCTGGTAAGTAGGACTTCTCATTCACGTTCCCTTCCTAACTATGGGTGCTCATCGTCGCCTTTACAGCGGCCGCTCGACTCGCTCAGGGTGGCGCTGCGCCTGTCAGGGTTCCCCTCGTTCCCCAAGCGAAATCCTCTGATCCAAGCGTCAGCGCTCCTCATTTCCTTGGCCAAAAGAGGAGGTTGGATGATCGAGCAGATGGCCCCTCGAACCGCGCNGCACCCAGCATTTCCAAAGCGCCTGAGGAGGAGGAATCGGACGACGACCACGACCTCCCTGCCAGGCTTAATAAGAGGCGCCGCACAGCAATGAGCGGTGCTATCATCGCGTCCCGCGTCTTGCGACATGTTAGGGACCTCGAGGCTACTGTCAAACGCCTCGAAGACGTGTACAATACGGAGATGGAGAGGGTTGAAACTATCATCTCGCATCTTATGAAGGACATGGAAAGTTTGACTGGCGACTCGGAGCGAGAAGCATCCCTCTAACGACGTCCCCCCACACCCCTATTTGTTTTTTCGCCACATGTTTTTTGCTTTGCCATCGTCCACGTTTTCCCTTGCTATCAGATCGCATCTCGCTTTGTTATTGCTCTGTTGTTTGCTCGCTGTATGTATAAATATTGTACACCCTACACGCTGTTTTCTGGATCTGTATTCTATTAGTTAGATGTACCCCTCATGTATTATTGCCACACATTGACACTCACCATCGTACTATATCTGGCTATCTTTCCAATGAATAATTTCTGCGACTACTCCAAAAAACACGTGTTGAACCATTAACATACATTGGGGTCGATGGGTTTCATTTACCGTGTCGCGCGATCGGTGCGAGCGAGACGTCTCATTTAAACAGGTGGCAGACCAGGACGCATTGCAATTGAACAGCTTTCGTCGCGTTCCTCTTCAATCGCTGCCAAATTCAAATTTCCGTCTTCATCGCCTTTTGCTCGAAGCTCGATGTCATTACCTTTTGTCCTCGTTTCTCCGGGCGCTACGCGTGGCCTCGGCTTGGCGCTTACTCGACATTTTTTGCGCACCACGGCCTTGCCTGTCTACACCAGCCACCGCACCCAGCAGTCCGACGAATCGCTCAAGAGACACATCCTAGAACCGCTCAAAGATGTCGACCCCAAGCGGCTGCAGCTTCTGAAACTAGATTTGAACTCGGAGGACTCGATCGCCGCTGCTGCGCAAACTTTGCGCGAGTCGCTCTCAAAGCAGGGGAACACGCCATACATCGATACGGCATTCATCACGGGAGGAGTCCTATTTCCAGAAAAATTGCCCGAAGAGCTCGATTGGAGTCATATCAAGCAAACGTTCCAAGTTAACGTCATATCCCACTTGCTCATGATCAAGCATTTCTGGAAGTTTCTCCCCCACGGTGCAACGCACCAACATCTTGACCGTCCGGCGAGATGGATTCACATCACGGCCCGTGTGGGATCTATCGAAGACAACCATCTAGGCGGGTGGTACTCGTATCGCTCATCCAAGACCGCGTTGAATCAGGTTGTCAAGACTTTCGACCTGCATTTAATGCGTCATGGGAAGAACGCGCTCTGCGTGGGCCTTCATCCTGGGACCGTCAGGACGGATTTAAGCAGGGGCTACTGGGGACCGGAGAAGGCGCGGGCAACATTTTCCTCTGAAGAAGCGGCGAGAAACCTAGTAGAAGTGGTTGAAAACCTGAGGACGGAGCAGAGAGGAAAGATATGGGATTGGGCGGGGAAGGAGATTCCGGCTTAACCGCTATTTACATCATTTCGCTGTACTACAAACATATGTAAACACTCGTTGGCGCTCAGTGCGCGTCTAAGCGAATCACTCAACATCGCTCCACCATGTCCGACGAAGAACTGAAGCTCGTAACCACCTCAGCGCTAACCAAGCTGTTTGCGGCTGAGCCGTCAGGCTCTGGCCGTGCTCCAAGCACCCTCACCCCGCTCTCCTCTATGGACCTGCTCACCCATGTCATGACCACAAGTATACCCTCGGGATTGCTCTCTAACAAGCCTCCACCGCGCTTCAAACTTACAGACATAAGCCGTTTCGAACGAATCCTCGAAGATTTAGCCTTAACATGGACAAGTGGCCGGATATCATACTCCCGAGAGAAGGCTGGTGTCTCGGACAGCGGAGGTGGAGAGATGATGATCTGGGAAGTGGTGGTCGGCGCAAAAGCCTTTGGTCTTACGGGTGGTGGCGACGGCAACATTGGCGAATCTTCAAGCTTTGGCGGGGCCCTGGGCAAGAGGAAGCGAATCATCGATGAGGATGCGGATTCCGCAGCCGGGAACGAGGACGATGACGACGACATTTACAAAGAAGACATCGGGAGCAGCGCCGAGAACAGTCAGACCGTCGGCGTTGGTGTGGAGTTTGAACAGAACACGGAAGGCGCGTCGGGAAGAGCTATTTCAAATCTTGGAAGCCTCAGTAAGGAGTTGAGGGAGGTCTACTCTCTGCTGCAGCGTGGAACAGCGAAGGGCAGGCTGCTTGCTGAGCAGGTCAGCTATCTCTTCTCATCTATTCGCCTCCCTACTAATGAATTGTACAGTTTAGCTCCATAGAAGAAGAGTTTGAACCCATCTGCCCACACATTACGAAGGATGAATGTTTGAAAGCAAGAGCAACTCTAGGCAACTCTGGCCTATGCCAGTCTGTACATTTCAGACCCTTGATACGGCCTCACACCGACGTGTCTCTAGGACACTGCTCGTACCTCAACACGTGCTACTCGGAACCTACTTACTCACAATCCCCGTCAGTACCATCGTTCCCGGGTTCCTCCAGTCTCAGCGGAGGAGTTGGACTTGGAGTTAATTTGAACGTGTCGAATGCTCGAGGACCCGTCAGCTTACCCAGTGGACTCGGTGCGGGTGGAAGGGGCAAGGAGAAGGCACCTTGTCGGTATCTTCATTACGAGCTTGATTGGGACGGAGATTTGCAGCGCGCAGCGCAGGAACGTGAAGTCGAGCGATCATCCAAGGTTGCTAAGAAGCCGTTCAAGCTCGAGATTGGACTAGGACCTACTGGGAAGCTGACAAAATTGGTATGCCCACTCTTCCCGTTTAATGAACCAAATCTATGGAATTGATTTTGGGCTCCTACAATGCAGCTGCCACCTCAGTGGGTCAATTGTGACCTGCGCCGTTTCGACTATTCAGTATTGGGCAAATTCCATGTAATCATGGCTGACCCTCCCTGGGATATTCACATGAGTGTACGTAGTCCAAGTTTGTTGCTCCAACTGTTTTGGTCTAAGTTCGCGTTTAGTTGCCGTATGGAACGATGACGGACGACGAGATGAGGGCGATGCCAATACCCGCTTTGCAGGATGAAGGCCTTCTATTTTTGTGGGTCACTGGAAGAGCAATGGAAGTTGGACGCGAATGCCTCAGAGTATGGGGTTATACCCGCATCGATGAGGTTGTATGGGTGAAGACCAACCAAGTAAGTCCGGTATCAACCATCTCCTGCTCTTAGCCGACGCTCAATTATTCCGCGCAGCTGCAAAGAGTGATTCGGACCGGGCGTACGGGTCATTGGCTGAACCATACTAAAGAACACATGCTTGTCGGCGTCAAGACCTCTGCTTCCAACACGCAAAACTCCGGATCTTCTGCGGGTGAAGCCATACAATTCCCGTCCTGGATCAATCGAGGCCTCGACACGGACGTTATTGTATCAGAGGTCCGAGAAACGTCAAGAAAGCCTGACGAAGTCTACGGTCTGATTGAAAGGATGTGCCCTGGCGGAAGAAAAGTGGAGATCTTTGGACGCAAGCACAACGTGCGTCCAGGATGGTTGACTTTGGGGAACCAACTTGGCGCTGTCGATATGGTTTGGGAGGACGACCTGAGGGATAGGCTGAAGACTCGGTATCCCGAAAGGACCGTCGGGGGTGGAGACGAGTCCTTCCTAGGATAAGGTCGTGCGGCGCGCACATGCCTTCTATTGCATAAATATATTGTACAATAACTTGCATAGATCAGAGCTGGTATAGGGAACGACTGTTCTCTTTCGTTGAAGCTATTTCGGTGCTTGGGAAAGCCGATGAGTTGACGCTAAACGGGCGAAACTCCAACTCGCCCGGGGCGCTGCCTGCTTTCGATGCTGCCATGTATATCCGGTCTTTGTGCGACCATTCACGAAGATGGAGAAGCATCCGCTCTACGAGTATTGTCTTGACGTGCACCTGCACCCTGGGAGGGAGGGCGTATGTGTTGTCAGAGTCGATTCTGAGTAGATTTAAGCGCTTAATATCAACGTACTGTACTAGCACAAATTGGAGCCCGTTAGCCTGTTAGGGACAATCCAACGTGTCAATAGTGGCGTGTATCTGGCAAACGATGACGCACTTACCGGTGCAACGTAGGTAAATATGATGTTCACAACGGAGATAGCTGGTTTCACAATTGCCTCGTGAGTAACATAGCTGCGATTAACCATAAGAAGACAAGCGCTTACTGGATAGGGAAATGAAATAGAAAATCCCGTCTCGGTAAAACAGCTTGAAAAGGCTCCCGGCCGCAGCACCATGCATGTGCTTGCGACGCAAATAAGCGAGCACCATCATGAGGATTGTCGCACCTATTAATAGTGATCGAAATCCTCGTATCAGCAACGTTTCCGCTGGGGAAGAGGGAGGAAGGGAAGACTTGCTTGACAAGCTCACGAGGATGATCCAAAAGACAACAGAAAGCCAGACGTGTTGGCCTCTGATTGCGACGCAGCCTACCTGGAATTGTGGTGGGATTGGAGCAACTGTAATTGAGAGAATTATGAGCATATCATCATTTAGAGGGCATCTATTGAACCAACATTTGACCGTCCTCACAAACTTGGTCAGAAAGACATAATGAGCGGATTGCGACCCCTGGTCATCTATCTTCAGCGAGAGATTTGGTAGCGAGGCAGTGAAAGCCTTACAAGATACAATACAAGCAGGAAAGCGCCCGTCAGTCTATTCGCGCCCGAGAAGGCGTAAAGCCGAAGATATGCGACGGCTTCGCAGATGTTATGCGAAAAGATGCAAGAATCTGAGAACAAGGACTAGTTATTTCTCCGCTTGTCGGAACTTTGTTAGAAATGTGGACTTACAAGCATCTATCGCGAAGAACAACCAACACCGATCCCCCGATAGCTTGGTATTCCCTCGGTCTGAGAGTTGCGTGTCAGATCAGCGCACAGGTGCTGTAGAGGGAACGGGTCCTCTTACGCATAATAGCAAAACTCGTATGGATAAACGAGTAATAGCGAAGCAGAAGGAAGAGTACTTTCGGAACGCTCCATTTTGTTGGCCAAATATACTTGACCTATCTCGAAAGCTCTAGTCGGCGGTTCGGACGATGTTATACGAACGGGTCTGCTCACCTCTCGGGGTAAGGTATGTAGGTAGTCTGCCGCCTGTGATTCTTCAGTCAGGGCACCTGCAATTGCTAGACAAGACTTACGAGAAGCGCAGTCATCCCCACCGCCTTTCAGAATATCTTAGCTCCATACTGTGTGACTAGAATAGATGCAAGATGCATACCACATACTATGAATATCCATCAGCCTTTCTCGCCGCATAGAGGGAAAGGGACGAATATAGACTCACATTCACTGTTTTATTGGCGCCGATAGCGTCAAGCAAAAGGTGGGCAGCTGCCGCTGACATACTAAGAGATCAGTGGCCGGGGCGGGGGAAACTTTGCATCTCATTCGACATGTATAAGTACTAAGCTAGCCTCTAGCATCGTAACTGCACTATTGCCACCCTTGGATCATCACAGGTGGGTGGTGCGCGCTCATCAAGACTACATCAGCCATTAGTGCGGCTTATCAGGTTCGAAGCTAGTGAAGGACAGATGGCTTTTCGCGCATGTCATGATCACAATGTCACACTCCCCATCTCGTATTCGAAGCCCACGGAAGCGAGACGCAACCGGGAGGCCTGGAGTTTCGTGTGGTTCGTTGCAGAAGAGGGGAGAGGGGTGGAGTTGCCACAGAATCTGTTACGAGAAGCGAAACCAACACATATCACGGCTCTGCACTGTTGCAGCGATGTCGATGAACTTTTGTTTGATGTATTCTCAGATTGAGTTCACGTACAAGATACACAATAATGATACAAACGCCTGCCTTTTTGGAAGAGGCGCATCGTAAATGTACACACAACACTGGGTCGAATCCGCTCAGCAGTGAATCTAGATCCAGAAAAAGCGACATTCAGAGTCCCAGAACAATCCAAAGCAATGATAAGAAGAGAGAGAAAAAATCATCAAAATGGCAATAGTGAGGGAGACCAATATTCCCGTCATCGTAAATCGCCTGGGGAACGCGGATGAGGTTCGTGCGCCGGCATCGGTCAGAATCCACGGGCGGGGTCGTAACTTCATGGATCCCTATGAACCGAAGTCGTAGTTTCGACTTCGACCGTATACGCATCCTTCAAAGACTTCCCAGGGTGACTAACTGCAGTCATTCCAGTAGCATTATGCGTAGGGTGTCTGAACTCCAATTCCGCCAAGGTAGAGTCGGGGACCAAGCCACGGGAGCGCGCAATATACGAGCGAGAATGCAGCTTTTCTCCCCATTCGCGGAGATGTAGGAGCATTCGTCCAGCTAAAATTGAGTCCATGTGTACTTGCATCCTGTTAGCGGAGCAATGATGCAAGTTAGGGCTGAGCTGTGGAAGGCATTGCTGGGACTCACTGCACCATGGTAAATTGCAGGCCGTTGGACTTGAGAGACACAGTCAATTGTCAGAACAAATGGGAACAACGGAACTGATCAATATCTAACTCACAGGCGCAGTATGATCGAATATAATATTAGCCACAGCGAGCGCTATAGTTCCCCGTGAAACATTAGAATTGATGATCACCGACATTGGTTGGAAAAAGACGCCTACGTACCGGATAGAACGACGAAATACCAGATCCCATCTCGATAAAAGAGGCTGAACAGACTCCCGGAGTCGACGCCATGCGTATTCCGCTGTCGCTGGTACGCAATGAAGACCATGATGAACGTCACAGCTTCCAGGAGCAAACAGTCGGAATCAGCGCCTCATGCGACAGTGATGAAATATGCAAGAATAAGCGCAAGACTTACTCGCGAGGCTCACGACGACCAGGATGTAGATATTGGAGAGCAACACGCTGTTAGCCCTCACTGCGAGACACCCGACGTGGGCTTCCGGTGGGAATTCCGCGACTGCAGGAAGGAAGAAGAGGTCAGAATGTTAAATCTAAACCCTGCACAAGCGCTCACATTCTACCGTTGGGAGAAATCGCACGAGGACCCACAGTTTGATCGCCTGGAGAGCCTGTTCATCGTTTTAGTCATTGACCAATCCACTGCGCCTTTTGTTCACCTACGGTAAAATAGATGGACAGGAAAACGAGGAGATATTTGTTTCTCCCGGCAAATGCATACACGCGCACGTAGCTGATAGCTGGCGGCAGAAGTTGAGTATCCTCGTTAAAGAGAAACATTGGGTGGATCGCCTACCTTCGCAGACCGCGGGTAGTAAAAGACAGGAATCTAGCAGCTGGTTAGTTACAGTTCAAACCTTGCGCCATCATGGATCTCGACACTCACAAGCATCAAGAGCAAATATCCGCTGGCATCCTTTGAGCCCGGAGAGCGACAGGTCTCCGTGGTCTGGTACAAGAAAGGAGTCATACATCAGTACTGTGACACATTCTCAGCTGCGGGCGAATTGCTCACGTATGACAGAGATGATTGTATGCGCGAATGCCCAGTACCGATTTATGAAGAACAGAGCCTTCGGTACGCTGAGCTTCGACGGCCACATATACCGCACCTAGAAAAGGCAAAATTGTATTAGAATTGGACCCGTTCAGATACCTGGCGTATTTTCCAAGCTCACCTCTCGGGGTAGTGTTTCCAAATAATCCGCAGTCTTTACCTGGTGTTATAATTCAACGCTCTCTGCACTTTCGAAAACGCTCTCACCAGAAGGGCACACATCCCAATCGCCTAAACGCACGTATTCAGATGTGGGTTCAAATGTTAACATTAGTTGGAACATACAGCAAGCTGGAGATCCGAATGAGCATCAGCAGTCAGACATCGTCATCAGTGAGAAGCTCACATTCACGGTACGGTTGGCCTTCATGGCCTCGATTAGAGCCTGTGCCCTCTCAGAAGACATGGCTGCCAGTAAAGGGTAGGCCTGGGGAAGAAGAGAACAGCATTCAAAACGAAAAAGAAACCAAGGGTTCAAATACAGCGTGGCTTCGCCGCACAGGGTGTCGTAATGGAAGCCAAAACATAGAGGGACCTGCGGTGAAGTCGGCAAGATTGGTGGAACTCGCTGGCTTCTTGATGCACTCATGTTATAACCTACTTCCCAAAACGGTGGGTCAACACATGGCTTCGCCTTGGATACTCGATACCTGATGGCTTTTGTTCGACAGTCCATCACATTCTGCGCTGCCTATTGACAGTGACAGATTTTCTCCCGATTCTGGGAAGTGCATATATGAATGCGTTATCCACTGAGGGGAAAAGGCAATCGGATTGGCTCGTAGTCACGGGGCCCAGTGGCTCACGAAGAAATAAGTGAGCACTGAAAAAGGAGGTTAAAGGAAGAAAAATCCACACGGAATGTCGATCTCACCTCGATCAAGTTCCTTGCGCACGGCGTTGCTTAGAAGCCTCAACAGCATTGAATGCTTGGTAAACACGAGAATGAGAAATGCCGTTAGTAAAGTTGGTAGTGAAAGTAGTCTTGATACAACGATGTCAATATCCAGATGAGACGAGGGAAGACCCTTTTCAATCAGCACTTGAAGAAGTCGAATTAAATGCGTGCGTCCAATTACAGGTATCTTCATGTAATTTATAGTGGAAACCCGAGGGTTTCTTTTCCACACACAGAGGTAACAGGACTTCGCGATTCCCGCGGCGTGGGTGGACACCGATGGGTAACAGCTCTTCGAAGAGGTGGGGAGAGCAGCAGATTTGGAAAAACCAGGGTAATGAAGATGCCTAGAGAGATCGTTAACTTACTGAATCCTCATTTGTTACAAAATCAAGACTCACTAATTTCGTGGCATCTTCTTTGCACGAGTACCACCAATCTTAATAGGTGTTCGGTCCGTTATTGACGCGATTAGTGGTCGAATACGCTCTCCTTCGGTAGACAAAAGTGCCCCCTTGAGTGCTTCCCTCCCTTGGCCGAAACCCTTGAATAGCATGTCCACTTTGACAGCACCGTCGTTCTTCGCAAGCTGCTCTATCTTCTGGAAGACGCGGACAGCACATTGGTAGCCAGCTTCATATGTCGCACGATTGCCTTTCTTGAACCCACACGACCCGCCAGAGAACCAAGCAATGGTTCCGCCATCTGCGTCGGTGAGCGTTGTCATCGTGTTGTTCGGCGAGGATTGGCAATGCAGGCGCAATCTAGTAACATTGTTGGCGAAGAGGTCTAGTTTTTGGGGAGCTTTGAGACCCTTGTCTCTGCGCGTTGCATCTCTGCGTGGCGCGGCGAAACCTTGAGAACCGGCTGACGGAGGACTGTCGAAAAGGGTGTTGGCGAACTCGCCCCAGGAGGTGACGGGTTCTGATGTATTGGGGGTGGAGAAATGGCGGACACGAGAGAAGCCTAGCAGGGAGCGCGAGGAGGAGGCACGCAACGCGGGGAGCATGGTGACGAGGCGGAACGGAGGACGAGAAATGCGAAGAAATTGTGAGAAAATTCAATTTCGCGCTTTGCAACTCCGATTTCTACTTGCGGAAACCATCGGGTCCGGGTCCGCCAACTCTTGTCTCCTCTCCTCTTCCTCCAATGGCCGTACGTCCTTTATATCTCTTCCGTTACCCTATGCTCACCGTCGACCCGCCCTCTAGCTCTCCAACTCCCTCTACAACACCTTTTTCAAGCGAAACAGTACGCCTCTTCCCCTCCAACCAAGCCAACGTGTTAACATTTTCCAGGTGTCTTCGTGACTACTGTCTTCATGGGTGCCTTCGCCTTTGGCATTGGCTTCGACACCGGTGTTACCAAGTTCTACGATAGCTGGAACAAGGGTGTACGTCCATCTAGTCTCCCGCCTTCACACCGACATTCGTAACATACTATTTTTCTCCAGAAACAATGGAAGGATATTCGCCACAAATACGTCGAAGAGTCCTAGACCCAACGCACCTGTTCTCTCTTCGTTTGGCGCGCAAACAAAATTGCGTTGTAGACCAGCCTTTGGCTAGCAGCAGCCCACCAGCCGGGACACTTATCATAGGACTGCATAATCCCTGTAGACTCAATAGCTCGGAGACATGGAGTAATTTAACTGGCTTGAGCCCACCTCGCTGGTTGGAAAGTGAAACCATGAGATGTAATTGACATACAATGACTCGCAAGCAGCGGCACATAACGCCCAGGTAGATTGGAAATGCGTGACATGTTTGTGACGGGAGCGTGAGCACCGGAGCCTCCATTGAGCTTGTACCCAACCTCATACCTCCTCATCCCACAAAAATGTCCAGAGGTCGCTCTCTTTCTCCAGGACGCGGCGATGTTGACATCGACATGGATGCACGATCCCCCAACGACAAAACAGACGCCAAGGTCGTCGTAGTCACCAATCTGACACGTAACGTCGTCGAAGTCCACCTGCAAACCGTCTTTGGATTCTACGGCGAAATCACCAAAATCGACCTCCCTCTCTTTGGAAAATGTACAATTATCCTCGTATCTTTATTGCAAGGCCATTATCACTGATACTGCCCCCCTTAGCTGGTCAAAACAGAGGAAAAGCAGCGCTAGAATATGCGGACGCGTCTTCTGCCCGGAAAGCGGTTTCGCATATGCACGGGGGCCAACTAGACGGCGCAACTCTCAAAGTCGAGCTATCAGACCTCCCCATTCGAAAACGCTCTCGCACCCCACCCCCTCGTGGTCCCCGCAATGGCAGAATTCGAGGTCGCTCCCTCTCGCGCTCCCGTTCTCCTCGAAACCTCTCCCGCTCTCCTTCTCGATCCCGTTCGCGAACACGCTCTCGCACAAGGTCAAAATCCCCACCTTTCCGAAGAGGCGGCGGCGGCGGCGGTTTTGGTGGCCGTGGCAGAGGTGGATTTGGAAGACGAGGTGGGCCTGCTGGAGGTCGTGACCGTGACCGTGACCGCCCCTACCGTCCAGGCGCAAATCGTTCCCGCTCTCGTTCACCAATTCGCAGGGGTGGATACGCTCCCCCAGTTGGCAGAAGACGTTCTCCAAGCTATAGTCGCGGAGGTGTCGGCCGTGGCCGTCGTGCGTCAAGGTCCAGATCCAGAAGCTACTCTGTCCGCTCCAGCCGTTCGCGTACGCGGTCCTACTCTCCCCGCTCTCGTTCTCGCTCCAGATCCCGTTCGTATTCTTCATCGAGGTACAGTCGTAGCAGGAGTCGAACTCGCTCCGTCAGCCGTGCACGAGGCAGAAGTCGAACTTCTAGTCGTGATGACATTAGAGACAGCCGTTCTAGGTCTCCCAGAGCTCTTTGATATCCTACGAATCTCATTTTATTTTATGTCTTTTAGTAGTGGCTCTGTTCAATCAAACCGCGGATTTCTTTCGTTGCCCAGACACTTGCCGGTGAAGGCCGCTAATCAGAACTTCGGGGCATCTTGCATTCAAAGTGGGTACTTAGATTCATATGTACGTGTATAATAAATATATCAATGGGCAAGCTCAAGGCCTAGACGAGGGTAGTTAATCGCTGGATATCGAATCATCATCCGCCAAGAACGGGCTATCGAGAGAGCATGTCAGTTTTCACTGGTTCACATCGAAGGAAGAACCTCACCCGTACTCGTAATCATTCCGGATAGCATTGGACATCCACTCCTCGTCAGCTTCCTGCAACGGGAAGCCAGGACCACCACCGATGCTCAAGACTACCGGGAGCAGCACCAATCCGTGAAGTGCACCGGAAATAATGAGCGTCAACCACATGCGGAAGTAGTAGATCTTTAAAGAAGGGTTCAGTCACAATATTGTTGAGGATATGAGAATGACATACCTCCAAGAGTTTCGAGCGAGTCAAAGCGAGTACGCACATGCCAATAAGCTTGGTGAAAGTGATGCCAGAGAGAACCTGAGGAAGAGGGAGAGCAAAGGAAGCAATCAGTGAGTAGATGCTAACACTAAGATCGTCGAGACACCTACCGAAGGTCCAACATCCACCAAAGCGGTCCACATCCTCTCATCCCGCTCCTTCTGACCCGCTGGATGATCCAAAGGAAGACCCGATCCAGCATTCATGAACGCTCGGGCAACATGAGCACAGAACTCGACCGCAATACCCAACGAGATGACCAAGTTCACCAAGCTGATGGCGTTGAGACTAATACCCCAGAGCGGCATCACACCCATAACACCAACCACCGTAAGCGCCACAACTCCCGTCACAATCGACCCTGTCCTCCACGATCCCAACATCACCGCCGTCACAATGAGCACCGAGGCCAATCCCAACCCCAAAACCTCCTGCGTAATCGAAATGATATGCGCATACTGGTCGAAGAACACGTAGTGCAGCGAATAAGGGAATACCGTCGTCCCGGTATTCTGCGAAATCTCATCCGCTATCCTGTGGGCCGCCGCAAACGAGTTGATGAAATCGGCCTGGGTCTTCAACGGAGAATGGAACGTCCTGAAATGCGAAGCCACAACTGAATCGCCCTCGTCGCTGATAGAGACAGCACCGCCAAACGAGGCCTTCCCACCCAACGGGCACTCCTCTCCCGTAGGCGAGATCAGCCACTGCTTGAGGTAAAACATGAACTCTTCATCCTCCGGGAACCCAGCCATCGTGAGATTCCAAGGGGGTTGACGACCTTCAAAGCAGGATCGACAAGCCCTCAGCGATTCCCTCGGCCCACAAAACTTGGTCTCATCCCTTTTGCGAACCCTGCAGCATTTGGTCTGGGCAGGGTCCAGCCATGCTAGGAATTCGTCCACCCACGATGCAGTCGGCTGAGAAATGAACGACGACTCCATTCTTTGCCTTTCGCCTTCCAACCGGACGGCCAATGAATCCTCCCTGCACGTAGGGAACCTGCCGCAGATCGATTTCTGCCCGGGCCGTTTGGTGACGTCGACGTCTGTAGACACGAAGTAGACAGGGGGTCCGATATCCAAGTATGCATCTAGATTGTCAAAGTATGACACCAGATAGGAATCGGATGGTAGGGCAAGGCGCTGGTCTGCAGGGTTCGGCAAGGGTCAGCGATAATCCTGCAAATTAATGTAAAAGGGGGTAACCGCGTACCTAAGCCGAGCTGAATATGTTGCATCGAAATGACCGAAGCGACAAAGGACCCGGTGAAGACGATCAGAACCACAGCCTTGACGATGGGCTTGAGAAGGAAAGGTGCGTAATATCGACGAACGAATCTTGCAAGGGGTCCCAATCCACTGCCGACAGGGACACTGTCATGCAATGCAATACGGGAGGAGACTTTGATGCAAGGGAAGCAGTCCACCCGATTCACCTAGCCACCGTTGAGCAATGACATCACCTACAACAAGCGGTACGGAAGACTCACCTCGGAACGCCTCAAATCCAGTGTAAGCGCGCTGACAAAGACAGTAACTTGCAGTGCCGCGTTCAGGAACACACTACCAGCTGCATACAGGGCGAAGTTCCTGACAGCAGGCATAGGGACCAATGCACCCAACGCAAATGCCGTGGTCTCGGTTATAGTACTGAGCAGAATGGAAGGGCCCATTTTCGCGAGCGTTCGTGCAACTCTTTCCTCCGCTGGCAAATAGAGGGGTACAGAGCCTGTATCGATATCTTCGTGAGTAGAGTCGAACGGCGACCTTGACTGTGTCGGCGACATTGGCGGGTTGAACGCGCTCCCGGGAGGCATTCCAAGGGCGGCGTTGGGCCCATGCATCAAGTTCTGCCTGTCCAGCTCGTGCACGAGGAGGAAGACGTTGTCCACTCCCACCGCGAGAACCAGGAATGGTATGACTTCGGCGATAATTAGGGTGACTTTGACGCCGAGGAAGGAGAAGAATCCAACGGAAGTAGAGACGGATAGGATGACGAGGATGATACCAAAGAGACCAAGGGTGAATTTGGAATCGACGAAAAGGGAGCGGGGCAGTCGAGGGAAGAAGCGTGGAGTATGTCTTGAGTCGACTGACTGGGCAGAGGAGGTGACGCTGGAAGGAAGGAATAGGCGAGGGAAGTTGATAACCCAGTTGGCGAGAGACGAAACAAGGCCTTCCTCGTCTCTTACATTTGCTCCGTGGCCTAAGGTGAAGGATATGTAGAAGAACATGGCCAAGTAGGACAGAACGACAATTTTGACATCGGTGTTGGTGCTCTTGTTGATCTCTTCCTCCAACGAGACTCCGGTCGAAAAAGCGATTTCCAACCCTTGTTCATACCGTGCCCGCTTGCTAAGATGGAGCAAATATGTGCGTAAAGTCTCTTCCCACTCCATGGCTCTCTGCTGCACCTCCTTGTCCAACGAGTCGGAAACAACATACGTGATCACCAGAGCTTCCGCTTCATGGTAGGACTGTACGCCATTGACGGTCGGAACACCTCCCAGAACGTACTGAGGGCCCAGAGGCTGCTGGAAATCAGGTAGGCATCCCGCTGGTGAAGAAGCACATTTTTCCAACTGCTCCGCCCATGTAGTTTCGTTGTATGTGGACAAATCATTCTGGTACCACGCCATAACCGACTGAACGACGCATGCGCCGTCTGGGCCCGCAGGCTTGAAACAAACATCGGAGAGCGTGTACCCGCTCGGCGAAGTAAGTTCTCGAATATCCTGCTCCACGTCACTCCAATACTCGAGGCGGGGCCAGGAAAGAACGGGGGGCTTCTGTCCGACGGTAATGGACGAGGTAGAAATGTTGGCTTCGATAATACCCGGCACTGAGGTGACGAATATCTGCTCTGTGCGGTAGAAAGGTCCGAAGTTCTGGTCGAAGAACTCCTTCTGCTGCTTGCTTTCAGAGGAAGGGGCGACCCAAAGTCGGACGGGATCTGTCTCGACTTCAAAGTTCTGCCAGCCAATGTTGAGGATCCCAACAACCAGGGATACGATGGCAAACGTAAGCCATGGGTACGAGGCCGTCCACATCCCCAAGCGGAAAAAGCTTCGCCGAAGGAATGCGTTGAGAGGGTAGTGGCGAGGTTGAAGGGTTTCCAAGGGATCCAAGAGGGAAGCACCTCT
Source organism: Candolleomyces aberdarensis (assembly GCA_004126415.1). Taxonomy (NCBI): domain Eukaryota; kingdom Fungi; phylum Basidiomycota; class Agaricomycetes; order Agaricales; family Psathyrellaceae; genus Candolleomyces; species Candolleomyces aberdarensis. The sequence continues at coordinate 56,390 of SDEE01000008.1, forward strand.
GCCTAAGTGACGCGATTCAGATTGGGTTGCAAGCGAGTCTTCGTCCAAGTACTGGGCAAGAGAACCTGCTCCAACCAGGCTTCTGGTATGTGTGCGAGGTGAGGTGGTCTCGGCAGCGAGAGCAACCCTTTCGTAGGCTTTCTCTCGACGTTTGCGGATAGTCATTTCAACGACATAACCGAGCAAGAAGCCAAGGATTGCGAAGGAATACGCGAGGATGAGGATGAAGGATAAACATGACAACGCCCCTACATGGCACGTTGGTCCGTCGGAGGGAGTGGGGACGGGTGGGAGTGCTGGGCAGACCTCTGGGCAATCAATACAAGCGCACCGACTGAGGAAGTCAGGGTCTGAGCACTTTCGTGGCGTCAAGTCGAGTGGTGAGAATTCCGGAGGGGCGGCTGAAGGGAAGTTGATTTGGAAGGGGCTGCCCATGTCTTGCTTGTCACCGAGGAACTTGAGGAACGACGTATAGTTCTTCGCACCACCGCCAATGAGTGCCATAGCGTAGTCATTGGTGCTTCCTACTTGTACGCCCTTACAGCTGTCGTAGAATCCTTGCCCTTGCTGTGGTGAAACAAAGAAGTCGAGGGACTTGACTGCCTCCTGCTTGGTCGTGGATTCCTGGGTCGAGGTGATTTCGAGAAACGAGGCTTGGTTGGGGGAACAGGTAAAGGCACAGAAGAACGACCTAAAGTTGTTTCTGCACGCTGGGCACGCTTTAATGAGGCCGTCTACTCGGGCGAAATTCTCATGTAGTTTCTTGACTTGGCTGTCTTCACAGCAGACCGGTCCTTCAGCAAAGTCTGCCCCGCAAACGTCGATTAACAGGCGTCGGGTGTCGTTTTCAGGCTAACAGAGGTGCTTAGTGCCGCATAGAGGGTGAAGAAAGCCGTTGGCGTACCTCTAAGGGGACGCCGTCGTACGGACATGGCAGGTCCCTGGCAAAAATGGAGTCCTTGGAGTTGCCACAAGTTCCGCGCATGGCACATCTGCCAGCGCCATCCCTTTTCTCTTCCATCCTTCCAAGTAGAGACACCAATATACAGTCTCTTGGGGCGAATTACGACTGTACGAGGGGTGATGTGGAGAACATAAACCGAGGTTTCTTGCTGAGTGCCAAGTGACGCGATTCTGCCAAATGAACTACGTCCGGCCTGGCACGTGGCTCGGGCACTTGGACCTCGTCTCTCGCGCGATCATAATCTAATCGGTGTCCTTGCAATTCTCCAAAATGGTGACTGAATCTCCTCCTCCCAAGGCGAGCTCAAGCGCCTCAAAGCCTAAAAAGCGGTTCGTAGGCAGCAAGTCTGCCAAACCTTCAAAACCTGGCGTCAAGCACGTCGTAGGCAACCAAATCCCCCCAGAAATTCTCCAGGACGAACAAATCAACGCCGCTATTAAACAACTTCCCTCCAACTACTCCTTCGAGATCCATAAAACCATCCATCACGTCCGAAAGAATGGTGCTACCATGGTTGCATTGCAGATGCCTGAGGGGCTTCAAATGTTTGCCTGTACAATAGCAGACATTATCGAGCGGTGCGCAAGTTCCTGCAGCCACAGTTCGAACCAACGTTAAACATCCGTGCCCTGGTAGGTTCACTGACGCTTTAACAGTCATTATGGGGGACGTAACCTACGGTGCCTGCTGTATTGACGATTACACTGCCGTTGCTCTAGGGTGCGACATGCTCATCCACTACGGCCACAGTTGTCTCGGTGAGTAGCTTGACAATACTTTGCCTTCTCATTGGCTGAATACCCTGATCAGTGCCCATGGACGTCACAACGATCAAAACTCTTTATGTCTTTGTGGAAATCGGCATCGACTCGGTCCACCTTGTAGAAACGATTCGTGCCAACTTCCCAGATGACCGAGATACATTCCATGAAAATCTCCTCGACTCCGAAGACACTCGAAGTCAAATCCCAGCGGGCGCAGCAATCGGACCGAGCTCCCATCTAAGGATAGAAGACGCCAGGTCTTCATCTAGCCCAAATCCAACAACCGAGTCTGGTGAAGTTGCTAATGCCAAGCCTCCTACCAAGCTTGCACTCGTATCAACGATCCAATTTGTCGCTGCTCTTCAGCGCCTCAAAGAAGACCTCTCATCAGAACTCGCGGAAGAAAGCACACACCCAGAATCATCGCAAAGCACAAAAAGACGGACGTGGATAGGCAAATACGATGCTATCATTCCTCGCTCAAAGCCTCTCTCCCCGGGTGAAATCCTAGGGTGCACAGCACCGACACTGCCAGATGTAGATGCACTAATGTACGATTTTCTTTCATCGACTTTACTTCATCCCCCGCTGACTTTGGGCACAGATACCTGGGAGACGGCCGCTTCCATCTTGAGAGCATCATGATCGCCAACCCCACCGTCCCCGCCTTCCGTTACGACCCATACTCCAAAAAGCTCACTCGCGAACGCTACAACCACTACGAAATGCAATCCATCCGCCATGACGCGGTTCAAACTGCTCGCAAGAGCATCACCGCGTTCTCTGAGGACTCCATAACCAAAGCAGGAGGCAACGCGGACCCTGCACCGTTGTGGGGCATTATACTAGGAACACTAGGTCGACAAGGAAACGTCAGACAGATGCAGGTAAGCTACTACTCATATCCTTGAGTTCGCGCTCATTATACCGTTTCCAGGCAATCACACGCCAACTGGAGGCATCTAACATCCCAATTCCCTACATCCAAATCCTCCTTTCAGAACTCTCACCTGCCAAACTCTCACTCTTCAATCCACACATCTCGACGTTCATTCAAACATCTTGTCCTCGCCTTTCTATTGACTGGGGGTACGCTTTCCAGCGACCTTTGCTAAGCCCTTACGAAACGGCGGTGGCCGTTGGACAGACGAATAGTTGGCGTGAGAACACAGTCGCTGGAGGAGACGACTCGAAGGCACCTCTTGGTGTCTACCCGATGGACTTTTATTCTGCTGGAAGTCCTTGGGCAGTTTCACGGGCGAAGGGCGAGTTTTGAGTCACACATAGCGAAGCAATTATCTTCCTGGTATGTCAGCTTAGGAAATTGCTCTTCTCTCGGCCACCAAGGCGTACATATCGTAATTTCCATTGACGTCATTGACGAGCTAAAAATACATTTTGCATGGTAATCTTTGTTGAAGCTTCTTCAGCAGCGCCTGCAGGTGACAAAGGGTTGTCGGAGCGGTCTAAGCACCGAACGTGGCACCAGATCTATGTAATTCCTCTCTGCACACGCTTGGGTCGGAATAATCGATGCTCCAGAACAATCGAACCCAAACTCGACGCGCAAAAAGAGCGTTAAATGTGGCAACATGTCTTGACTCCAAGTGCAACAGATAAATCAGTAGTGAGCGTGTTCTCGGTATCGCCACTACGACGAGAGATCATGGCACCCCAGCCGTCAAAGTGCGCCAATTGAGCCCTGTGATGAAGGCACTGTTAGCTATGCACTACACTTGAAAACCACGAATAAGAACGTTTGAATAGTTTCCGAAAGCCTCTATTGTAGGGTTTTCGCCAGAGTCGAAGATCTAGTAAACTTGGCTAAAGCATGGACTTTCGTGATAGACATGGTGACGAGGCGGCAAAGGGGAGGAATCAGGATATGAAATTCGCCAAGGCACCTCAAACTTTTACTAGCAAGAGCATAGATGTTTTCACAGATGCAGACATGCCATCGAATGAAAGAGAAGCTCTCGAGATTGCCTTAGACTCGGGGATACGGTCTCACCAGTCAATAGCGCACACGGCTCTCTATAACAAACTTTGGCCTTCGAGTTGAATGAAGACTTCGAGAAGCGCGAGCCAAGTAAGCATCGGTCCGTTCATCTCAAAAGAAGGGAGGTTCCCTAGATTTTAGAGCGAAAGTGACGAGGTGTGCCTCGAAATGAAGGGATGTAGCTCTATCTCTCCATCGTAGCTCACCGTAACTTATGGTGGCACTCAAACCATAATGATGTCGAAGAGTCATTATGTCAGACTCCTAAACTGGGAATGAACGCGCATTTGCCTCCGCATCCGGACTTCACAGCAGCTAAAGATATGCATATGAATTGCTTATCACTCACTAAAGGAGCGCATTCACCCTATCATAGAAGCTCTTCCTGCTCTGAATTGCATTGCAGATGGTAGTCCTATGACCCCTAGGCTCAGCGCTGGGGTTCTCCCGTTCATTGAAGCAAGGCTGGTCATCAGTGTAGCGTGGCTATAAATACCGCTACGCCGCCGATCACTGCTTTCTAAAAATATCTCGCTTAGGACGATCGGTGCCTTGCGTCGGCTGGCTGTTCGATACACGTTTGCTCTCCCCTCGAAGTCAGTGATTATCGCCTGGAAATGAAGAATACGCGAAGGAAAGAACTACAGCACAAAGATAAGTGATCCTACCGATGCTCGTAGTATCTGTACTGCTTTTGGCTCTCCAATGGCAGCTGGCATTGGCAAGCTCATTCATGAACGTGCCCAGGCCTCACACCGGCTGCGCTATGGACACACGTACTGCTCGTGCTCAATCTGACGCAATGCTCACTAATCCGGGGGCCACCACTGTCCTCTTTATACCTTCTATAGTAGTATCAAAAGTTCCCGAAAACGGCTCTCCGCACGATTCCTCCTTCCAGACTAAGCGCGGTTCCTTCCAAGTTGAGGTGAGCCTCAACGCAGGACACAAGCCTAAAAGTCAATTCGGACCCCAACAATCTGGCTCCTGCAAGCTGACTGATTGATCCAACGTTGGCTAGATAATTATGTCGCCACGACGTATTATTCCGCCCGATATTAAAAAGCGTGGACTACACTACCATCTGATTTACCTGAACTGGTAGAATGTCCTACTATATTCAGATGCATGATGCTATCGAGGTTACTGCGGTTGGGCGCCTTGATAGCTGGGATCAGACATACCGTCGGTTCCTTGATTCCTTTTCGAGTCTAAAAGCATCAGTTTCATTAAATGTTCCCGAGTTCTGGTGGTACAGCATCAGTCAAGCGGAAAGCCTTGAATAGGTCACTAGTGGAAGCATCGCGGGTGATATCCTAGAGTTCTCGAGTCCTTCACGCTGAAATGAAGACTGTGCGGGCGCATGACTCGGTATAAGGACACCCACCAAAGATAACGGTAGCGTGGCGTCATGCACCCCAAAACACCCCGCACTCCTGAGCCTCCTCCAAGTTTCGCAGTGGATTTTTTGCGTTCTCGGGCTTCCGCATCGAAGAGGCCGACAGCGAATATCGGCTAAGAACCTCCGTCCAAAAACACTCCGAGGATTCCTCCAGAACGGCGGACGGCTCCTACCTCCAACGACACCAGAACCGCCCTAACACCGGAATACGAACCTATCGCGACATACGCCTAAAAAGGCATGCCCGATCCCAGTCCACCATCCCGGGTTGCCTCTGCCTTTAAAGTTGCAGCGCCCACGACAAAATGTGACAGCCACAACGGTTGACTAGTGAGTGACATTGGGAAATCGAAGGTGTTCCTGAATTCCGAGTACCTTCCAGTATCCATGTTCGTCATATGGATGCATGCCGGTTATAGCAGGCGCTTAGACACCTACCTTGATGAGCTATGTTCGGAGGCTACTATTTCCCATACAATCGATACAGCACGCCCGACAGCATCGCACTGAGTCACATAACCTCGGTCGAGAGGATGGGATGAATATTGACAGCATAATGCTAAGCGAGAGCTAGGATGCCAGTGAGCGGGCGACATGTAGGCATCGCTGCAAATGACGTCAGGATTTGCGTCGGTCATCGTCATTTTTCTCTTGTACTCTGCGTGGTCGTCGTTCTGCGCTGTCGTCGAATCTTTCTGTTCATCAGAATCAGAACTGCCGTGCGTTGCCTGAATGATTAGATAAAAACAAATCCTTTTGTACGAGCTCCACAAAGCAGTACAGAATGGAATAAAATTCTTCGATATCCGGCCTAGCCGGCGCCTACCATTGGTTTGTCCTCATCGTCGCTCTTAGAGAGGCAGGGTCGAACAATACAAAGGCTCCACCATGACAGCAGTATATATTCGCGCAGAGCATGCATGCATATCAACCGATAGCCCAATTCCCTCGGACAGCAAACCTTCTTCCTGAGGTATTTAGATCATTGCTGTTCGAGCTCCAGCGAGGGATTTTGTTTATCAAACCACCCACCGCCACTCCCCGAGTCGGTCGCAGCTTCTCGCCTTCTGGTTGTATTCTCCGCCATGCACGTTCTCACACCCCTATGTTATTCAATAGAGGAATGCCAGCGACATATCAGCCTGTTCTGTGATATGAGATGAATTGGCCGTTGAGCACGTTTGGGTTCTGGGGTGCAGATAAGATATACATTGAGCGAGCGCCTGCACACAGACGGTGAAAGCAGGCGGCGGCGCACACAGATGACCAGCCCAGCTGCGCAAGGGGACGGCCGCTCTGGAAGCAAGGTTATTAGCGTTTACTCCACAAAATGCTCCACTGCTCACCAAGAACAGAAAGTAACCGCACGGCATAGTCTGTTTTCTCAAAGAACCTTCACATGTATCACATTCCCACCCCAGATGTACAAACTCGAAGAACGCCGCCGCCGAGTAGAGACCGTCTGTCGTAGCAGATCAGAAAGAAGAAAAAAGCTTGAATTGAGAATTAATGTGACGAGGCAGAGTTGCTATCGCAATGCGCCGATTCGTTGGCGCACTCCCGCTCATTGCCAGAGTAGGCAATACCTTTTCGAAATCACACTGCGGCGCAGAGCCCTACCACGGTACCGGTTCGAACAAGCACTATGCGGCGGTGAGAGGAGGGCAGGCGCGAGTCCGGAAATTAATGAACGGACTCGTAAGGGCTGGTTGCTTTGTACGTGCGCGACACAGGATGAACAAAACTGCGAGACATCCCAAGATGGACCCCAGGGTTCGTTCGTGCCGGATTCCACGAGTTGTCGTAAGAACAAAGAAGATAACGCTTGTGTTGCGCGATGCTTGCCAGCTATAGGAGCCTCTCCGATTGGTGAGAAATTTATTTGCCGGACAGGGCCTGCCTAATGGGGACAGCAGAGTTGTTCATGGACGACGACAAGAAGCAGCAGCGGGCGATCCATCTCAATATTCCCCCGCGCATGTACCAGATACCTGCGACGGGGGTCGCCCTGGGGAGTGCGATTGGGATTATGCGCGGGGGGAGGGCCGCGTCGTTGCGGTTCCTGGCGGAAAACGCGCACCGACCGCCACGTACTGTCCAGGGATGGTATTTCTACAAAAAGACAAAGAACTACCGGGTTATGCTGGGGGGGCTGAAGGGCGCGGCGAAGGAGGGCGGACGGCTGGGGGCAATTACGACGGGATATGTGGTGCTGGAGCAGGGGATTGGCGGAGAGTGGAAGGAAATTGTGGCAGGAGCTGGAACGGGCCTGCTGTTTGGGGCAGTGAATCGGGGAATCTGGAAGCAGAGCGCTTGCTTGGGCCTTGTGATGGGATGCATTCTGAAGAGCCTGGATTTGGCAAGAGGCTGGGTGGATAAAACGGATGATGTAGAATAGTATGCAATGCGAGGCACCATGGTTCTTTCTCTCTCTCTCCTCGACTTTCTCTTCATGGGCCCTGCCCACAAACAGAAGGCCTGCCTCCAGCTCACCCTGCCGTCCCAGAGCCCTCTTCCGCTCAAAATTCCCACGCCGACCACCCATCTCTCGCTGCATGACCCCTTTGACCTCCCCATCATGCTTGCCGCTACAAAGTCCTCCTCCTCCAGCTCCTCGTCCGGCTCGACCGTCGCAACCTCCATTGCATCGTCCGCGACTGCCGCGACCACCCAGGACAGCCGCGGCCAGCTCCATCTCAAGCTCATCTCCGCGCGCGCACTCAACATCCGCTCGGTCTACGCCCGTCCCTACGTCGTCGTCGAGTTTGAGCAGAACGAGTTCGTCAGCAGAGACCCCACCGACGAGGACGACAGGGAGCTGAGGGGCACCGCGACCACCATCTCCCGCAATGTCTCCTTCGAGTCCCGCGCCTCCGCTGCGTCATCCGCCCGCATCGTCCACCCGCCCGCTCCGTCAATACCCTCGTCCGTCAAGTCGACGACCCTAGGCGGCCTCTTCACCAGGCTCTCCCCGCACAATCCGGTCTGGAAGCACCAGGTCTCGTTGTGAGCATCTTTTTGGGGCCCCACTTTTTTGCGTTACCCTGACCCGTCCCCAGCGACGTCACTTCTGAAGACTCTGTCATCACATTCAACCTCTACGACCGCGCTGCAGAGGACCACGGCTTTCTGGGCACCCTCCAGATCAAGCCCGCTCTGGTCCACGACCATGCCGTCGACCAATGGTACAAGTGAGTCGATTTTTCTGCTTATCGCTATCATCGGACCCTTTTTTGGGTTTTGGGGGGGGTGGCGCATTCCTCCACCCCGGTCTGGACGCATGCTGACCCTTGCTCTGTAGGCTCAAGCCCGTGGGCAGCGAGCTCGTCACCGGCGAGATTCGGGTCCAGATCACCTACGAGCAGTACAAGACCAAGCATGCCTTGACGCCCCGCGACTTTGAGTTCCTCAAGCTCATCGGTCGGGGCACCTTTGGCAAGGTCTTCCAGGTCCGGAAAAAGGACACCCGCCGTATCTTTGCGATGAAGGTCCTTTCGAAAAAGGAGATTGTCGCCAAGAAGGAAGTCGCCCACACGATCGGGGAGCGCAAGATCCTCCAGTACTCGTTATCGTGCCCCTTCCTCGTCGGCCTCAAATTCTCCTTCCAGACCGACCAGGACCTGTATCTCGTGACCGATTTCAAGTCGGGCGGAGAGCTCTTCTGGCATTTGCAACGGGAGACGCGGTTCACGGAAGAGAGGGCAAAGTTCTACATCGCTGAACTTATTTTGGCGTTGGAGCATCTCCACAAATACAACATCGTCTACCGCGACCTCAAGCCCGAGAACATTCTCCTCGACGCCACCGGCCACGTCGCTCTCTGCGACTTTGGTCTCTCCAAGGCCGATTTGCAGCCCAACGAGCTCACCACCACCTTCTGCGGTACCACCGAGTACCTCGCCCCCGAAATCCTCCTCGACGAACATGGTTACGGCAAGATCGTCGACTTTTGGAGCTTGGGTGTTCTGTTGTTCGAGATGTGTTGCGGGTGGAGCCCATTCTATGCCGAAGATACGCAACAGATGTACAAGAACATCTGCTTTGGCAAGATTCGCTTCCCCAAGGGCGTCATTGGAGAGGAAGGCAAGCTCTTCGTCAAGGGCCTTCTCAACCGTAACCCCAAGAACCGCCTTGGAGCTCTGCGTGACGCTGCGGAGCTCAAGGAGCACGCCTTCTTTTCCAACATTGATTGGAAGGCTCTGGGTCTCAAGCAGGTTACCCCTCCATTCATCCCGGTTGTGGAGTCGGACGAGTCGACGAACAACTTTGACCCCGAGTTCACTGGTACGGACGTGCGGGATGTCGGTCTCCCCAAGGAGTATTTCGAAGCGCCGGTCATCTTGAACGACGACGACCCATCAGAGGACTGGGTCAGCCAGAGTCTCGCTCCCACTGACCTGCACAACGGCCCTCTCGGGTGGGACAGCAAGCCCGGTGCCAGTGGCCCCGCCTACGCCGCCCTCTCATCGATATCGCACAACATCTCGTCCTACGGCACCACCAGCGGTAGGACCAGCCCGAAGACCAAGAGCATACAGATCCAGTCCAACCGCAAGCGCAAGGACGATTGGACGGCCGGCTCGCCGTTGACGAGGTCGATGCAGGAGAACTTTAGGGGATTCACGTACAGCGGGGAGAGCTACAAGGCGCCTATGGCTGCTCATGCTGCTCGTCACGGAGTAGACACCAACACCACTGGATCGCCGTCGTCGTCGAGATACGGCACTGCCAACGGTGGAAGCAGTCACGCTTCTGTAGCGGATCTGGCTTCGAGCTTTGGTGGACGACGGAGAAGAAGCAGTGGTGAGAAGAAGGAGCAAGCGGTTGACGATTTGGAGGTGCCGTTGCTGTCGACAGCAGAAGAGGCTGCTGATTGCTCCAAGCCTGCTGGCCGGTTGGCGCATGCGAGGATGATGAATGGAGGTGTTGACCCCGAAGAAGAGTTGTTCTGATTTTTTTCGAGATGATTTATGTCCCCTTCGCCCCCCTTCGCCTTCCCTTCCCTCTTCCCCCAGATACCCTGCTTGATCTCAACTGCATGCTGCGACTTCTCGCCTTCTGCCCCCTACCCCCCTACCCTCTCGCAAACCCTCCCCCCATTTGAACCATGGTGCCCCACAACGCTTCCCTCTCGCCTCTTTAACTTTATATCCCCTCGTCTCTCTCTTTCTATCGTCAAGCAAAATATCTTACGATGACGACTACTATGCCCTTTCACTCTCTCTTTTTTCACGGTTCTCTTTCGCCATACACGGCCGGTCACCGGAAACTACACGACAACATGGACACTCAAACATATCATGATTATTACAGCTCTCCAATGCATACTTTATCATATCATTCATTCATTCGATCATTCATTGCGGTCCATACAGATGCTACTGTTACCTTCATTTATATACTTAGACGCTGCGCCTTGCTGCCACCTCACGCTTGCTCCTCCTTCTCTGCCTCCTGTCTCCTGCCTCTGCTCTCTTTATTTTAAGGGGTCTCTTTTTCTCTCTCTCATTTCTTGGGTTCAGCTCCCGCTCTTTTTACTTTTCCCTTTTCTATTCATTCGCCTTCGTCTCCCTCGCCTTTTTTTTTGTGTAACTACTAGCTATTATCCTCTGTACCCTCCTCACTTTCTGACGCACTCAATCAATCGATCGAATCCATTCAATATACAAACTCTCAAACTCTATTGCGCTGTCTGTCGTGATCGTGTGCACCGTCTTCTATCGATCGAGAGAAGTTGCAATTGAACGATAGAAACTTGAAACCAATTTAGCCTCCTTTTGGTTATCCTAGCCCCGCCCCTTGAATTCAGACGGCGACTATCGATAATCTCCCTTGACTTACGGACCGACTACCTTCGTTCCAAATAAACATAATAACATTATACATAGAGTACATCTACGCCATGAGGTACACAAGCCTTGTCGCGAGCCTGCGTTTTTGGGCTGGCAATTAAGGTGAATTAAATACAGAGAAGATGAACGAATGGAAGGGTGTATTGAGGTATAGTTAGCCTCAACCCAAAGTCTAACAAGGTAAGAGGGAGACATAATGCGAGGTAATCATGCAGAGAGGATGACGGTGGTGATGACGAGGCTCGTGAAAAAATGCGGATGCTGGAGAAAATGATCAAGTCGCAAAGGGGAAAAGACAAGGGTCCCGGCCAACGTCCAATTGAAAACCGTCAAGCGGAAATTGGAGGCCGAGGCTACAAGGGCGGATAGAGTGGGAAAGTGGGTTGAATGTTTAGGGGCAAAGGGAGGAAAAGGGGTCGTAAAGAAACGTACAATAGTCGCACAAAGACTGTGAATGAGATGGATAAATAAATACCGATGCATGCCAGAAGAAAAGGGTGCCAAACACAAAGATGATGCAAACCGAGTGTAAAGATGATATGTCTGAATGAATCAGCGAAGAAGCCGGAGAGAGGAATAGGAAGAGACCGAAGGATCCGTGTCCGATGTGCCTGGAACCGATGTCTACCAATCGTTCAAGCTTTTGCAGTTGGGCTTGGACAAGTTCAAACCGCCACGTAGCAGCGGTGGGAGCACCAGGCCTTTAACAATGGTGTTTTCTACAATGGACTCAATGTCGTGGGGTGTAACGCGACCATACCAGACACCGGAGCCCGACGGAGTGTATATCTAGATACCCGACGAAGCATCAGTTCCGTCGTCAAGTGCAAAAGTCGTCCGACAAAGCAAACGAGAGAAAGAGCGTACTCACGATACAATTGCCAGCGTACTTGTGCCCACCAACGTGAGACACCTTGACGATGAGAGCCCGTTTGGACTCGGCACTGTCTTTTAGCTGGGCAGAAATGTTCTCCTCCCTCTGTTCTGGAGTAATATCAAGGTCCTCTAGCGGTGGACCCATAGTGTGTGAGGGATGTTCTAATTCGGTATCGATCTCCCATCCTTGGGCTTCCAAGGTCTTGATGAAAGCTATACAACGATGGGAACACCATAGCTAAATTAGTCTAATGAACGACAAATGAATCAGGTGATGACTGACCATGCTCCAATTTGGGTGCTGCGATTCCACAACGGTTGTCTCGTCTTTTGTGAGAGCCTACATCACAAAACAGTCAGTCTGGAGGGGAGAGGGGGCACCAGAATGGAAAGTCACGTACAAAGCAGAATGACGCATGAGTAAGGCAGAACCCAGGTTTTCAACGGACTCTTTTCCAGGAAAGCTCCGTTTCGGTCAAGCTCCGGTTTCACTGCACTGTCCCACAAATCCTGTGCACCCTGCGCTGACCTGCGGACCTCTGACACGACCTTGAAATCTGGGAAGACGAGCACGGTCTCATGGTCGTCATTGTCGCATATTGTTCGATGGCTGCCATTAAGTGTAGAAATTCGAGTAGAGTCGGAAGGACGGAACACGCCGGCTGGGCCCCGCGAGTCTCGTGAGGCCTTGCCATTCGCGTGCCCGTTTGACTTGCCATGGGCAGTGCTGTGGTGCGTCTTGTGAGTGCGAGTGCGCGTTACTTCAGCCATAGAAGCAGCGAGCGAGCCAGAAGCGTCTGTGATTTCCCTCTCCCAGTCAGAACGCCCTGTGGATATCACAATCTGGATCGCCGAAGAAAGACCAAAGATTAACGGATGACCGTTCGTTGCATAAACCAAAAACGCGATATTACCTGGCGGTGGTAGGGCTTGACTGTGCCGAGCATGGGGGTTTCGCGGTCGACCTCGAAGCCACGCCGTGGATAGACATCATGGTCTTTGATGAGCAAAGAGCGGGAGGACGTGAGCGGGAGTGAGCGGGCGTTTATCTGATAAACTGGACGACTAACCCAAGTCGCAAGGGTCCGAACAGGACCGACAGTCGGCTGATGAGACGGGGACGTCCACCGCCCTGAGGGTTCCGCAGAGCGGGTCGTAGGCATCGTAGCCAAAGACGAGAGAGGTGAGCTTCCTCAGGGACAACATGGGGGAGGAGGACGAGGAGGCGAGTGATCTTGGGGACAGGGAAAATGGCGGTACTCATGAGACTTGCAGTCCCGGGTCTTGCTCCTTAAAGCCAAAATCCTATTACGCGAACCAATTGCATCTCGTATCAGATAAGATGTTTGGGGAGTTTACATAATATGATGGCCCAGAACTGACATCGCTTCCCATCCGACGACCTCGTCCTTGCAAGATGCCACCAACAGAATTCGAGGCCTTTCAAACGCTGCTGGCACGGTCAAAGCACATCATCGCTGTTGCTGGGGCGGGCCTATCAGCGGCTTCCGGTATTCCCCGATCCCCGACCCCTTCCCCAGCTCCAATCTAACCCCTATACAGGCATCCCCACCTTTCGAGGGGCAGGTGGAATGTGGAGGAAATACGACGCTATGACGTTGGCCACTCCCGAGGCCTTCGCCTCTTATCCGTCTTTGGTTTGGCAGTTTTATCATTATCGGAGAGAAGTGTCGGTACACTTCCGAAACCCCCATTGCTCTTCGGCTAACGGACTCAATAGAGCCTTGAAGGCCCAGCCCAACGCCGCTCACGATGCCCTTGCGATGCTCTCTGTTCCAGAGATCAGGCAGAAAATTGCCCCGGGGAGCACCTTTACCCTGATCACTCAAAACGTTGACAACCTGAGTCCCCGAGCGAACGAGAAAGTCTTTGCCAAGTATGGGGTCACTCCATCGGCCGACCCTCCGCATCTCATTGAAATGCATGGACGTCTTTACGACGTTCTGTGCACGAGAAAGAGGTGCAAACATACAGAGTTCAATATCTCTTCGCCAGTGTGTGAAGCCTTGGCTGGCACGGAAGAATTAATGGAAAATCAACAAATGGACCCACAAATTCCTAAAGAACAGCTACCTCGTTGCAGCAAATGTCAAGGCCTCGCACGACCAGGCGTCGTTTGGTTCGGCGAAACTCCTCACCACATGCCTCTCATTGACAGTTTAGTCGCAGAAGCAGACTTGTGCTTGGTGATTGGAACCTCGGCAACGGTAGGCACAGTGACACAATTTGAACCACAACACTTACTGCCCTAACCCAGGTCTCCCCTGCCGACAGTTATGCATTTGAGGTCAAGGAGAACGGCGGCAAAGTGGCCGTCTTCAACCTAGAAACCACCGACCACAACGAAGACGCCGATTTCTCATTTTTAGGGCCCTGCGAGGAGACTCTTCCGAAAGCGCTAGGCCTGGAAGTGACACATCCCCCGGATGGGGCTCCGGACAATTGAGCACACCATACAGCTTCGTCTCATACAAACGCCAGAATGACCTCATCATCCTGGTCAGCACTCTCCTCTGTGACTGTTCCCCGTTTGTCATACAATTAGAAATAATGAATGCCATTGTAAAGGAATATAATATGTCTAGGCCCACCTGATCAGAACATGTCCAACGGGGAATACAAAGGAATAAATTCAACTCACCTAATGAATGAGCCAATCTCGTGGCCGAACGCAGCTTACGACCTATTCTTCGCATCTTCGGCCGCTTCCTTGTCCAATCCCTCCACAACTCCCTCCAACAGCTCCAATCCCGGCTTGACTTTTTCAGGGTTGGACATATCCACACCATACAGTGCTTCAATGACCTTTCGCTCCCTCGCATGTCTCCCTGAGCTCCACGTTCCGTTGTGGCCGATTCCAACTCCAGAGCTTGCCGAGGTTTCTATCGGAGGGCCGACTTTGGAGAACTTTCTCCTCTCCGCAACGGCTTCGAACATCTTCTCGATGCCCGGCATCAGCGTTTGGCGTCTCAGGAGTTCGTTAGTTTGAGGAACCAAAGCCTCGTTGATTTTGTCCATTAGATTTTCATGGGTAATGAACGTGTCGGATTGGTGGTACAGCGAAATGAGAGCGCGCAGTTTTTCTGGAGGAAGCGTTCGCTGCTGGCGCTTCATTGCCTTCGAAGCTGGTCTTGTGGATGAAGACGCGGTTGTGGAAGCCTCATTTCTGACGACTCGAGTTGCTGAAGGGGCGCACCGCCGAAGAGAGGCTGAGAATGACATGGCAAGGCGGATTGAGGCAGCAGAACTTTCAATTCTGTGACGGAACGGGGGTCGGTGATTGGCGCTCCCCTCTCGATCTCACAGGGCCAAATAACGCGTACACAATTCTCGTTGGACACTTCGAAGCTTCGTCTGCCTTTTTCACTTGAGTTCGCATACATAAAAGGTTTAGTAAAAGACATAACATGACAAGACGTTCTTTGTGTTTTCATTTTCGGGTATAAACAAAAATACTACAATCACAAGTGCACCTTAAGTCCTGCCTTTCCAAAGTGCCTTCTCCTCTGCTTCATCTTCCTGGTTCGCTCAACCAGGAGGGGTACACTGGAGGTCTCGCTGTTCGACTTGTTGGATAGCAAAGAGGTAAAAATCAGTCAGCAGCATACACAACTCCGAAGCGTCATCTGCGCTTTCCCACTCGGATTCCGTACAGGAAAGGCTTTCAAAGATGAAAATTGGGCTCAGAACCGAGGGACGACAGTGAGGGGCAAGAATGTAAAGTGTTGATTCGACGGGGAAAGCCACAAAGAGCTAGCTACGAGATATATGTATGTAGCTCCAAGTGCACGGAGTGACCGCATACAAAACCATTAGATCGAAGACATTACACTGACAAGGCTTTGCTCGTATCTTCGTCTTTCGGGTATTAAGAAAGATCCACTACAATTACAAGTGGGCCTTGGGTCCTGCCTTCTCCAAAAATCCCCCGGGCCTCTCCTTCTGCTTCATCTTCCTGGTTCTCTCAACCAGAAGAGACACACGCTCGAGCTCTCGTTTTTCGACTTGTTGGATAGCAGAGAGAGATAAAAGTCAGTAACCAACGTACACACCGTGACCTCCCATTGGACTCGAAGCTTCGTCTGCTCTTCCCCACTTGATTCCTAGAGTGTTCATTCAACATTCTAAAGACAAGAACTCGAGTAGTCTGACTATGGGAGACTACTTGATTCCGCATACATAGCCATTGATTCAAGGACATTACACCAACAAGACTTCGCTTGTGTCTTCAAATTTCGGGTATAAAGAAGGATACACTACAATTCCAAGTGAGCCTTGAGTCCTGCCTTCTCAAAAAGTACCTTCTCCTTCAGCTTCATTGTGACGGTTAAGTCCGTTACTCCGTGCGTGAGTCCGTGCGCAAGTCAAGCTCCGGATTGTTGGAGGTCCCTACATATACCTCGTAGTTGGCTCTTTGTGGCTTTCCCCGTCAACTCAACACTTATATTCTTGCCCCCCCAGTGTTGTCCGTCGTTCTTAAGCCTATTTTCCATTCCCAGAAACCTTGCCCGTGACATTCATCTTCCTGGTTCTCTCAGCCAAAAGAGGAACACGCTTGAGCCCTCGTTGTCCGACTTGTTGGATATGGAGAGCATCAGGTCCCCGGTAGCAAAGAGATAAAAGTCAGTCATCAGTGCACACAAGCTCGGAGCCTCATCTGATCTTTTTCACTTGGATTCGCCCTGGCAGACATGACCATTATTTATATAAAAGATCTGATACCAACTGAACCTTGAGTCTTGCCTTCTCCAGACGTGCAGCTTTGACTCCCCGGCTCGTTCAACCGGAAGAGGTACACCTGAGCCCTCGTTGTCCGGCTCGTTAGATAGCAAAGAGATAAAAGTCAGCCACCAGCGTACACAACTCCCATTGGGCTCGAAGCTTCATCGACTCTTCATTTGAATTCACAGACATAACCAATGAATAGAAGACAATACACCAACAAGACTTTGCTTGTGTTTTCATTTTTCGGGTATAACGAAAGATACATTACAATTACAAGTGAGCCTTAAGTCCAGCCTTTTCCAAGAGTGCCTTCTCCTTCAACTTCATCTTCCTGGTTCGCTCAACCAGAAGAGGCACACGTTTAAGCTCTCGTTGTCCGACTTGCTGAATATGGACAGCATCAGGTCCCTACAAGCGAGGCGATGAAAGTCAGTCACCAGACGAAGACAGGATGATCGTTTACAAAATAAGCTCACATCGGCAAAGCGAAGCGTTCGCAGATTGGCCCAACGCTCAGCAAGCTCCGTATCCTGTGACAGACCCTCTGCGCCGAACGACTGGATAGCACGATCGATAACGGTGAGCGCCATAGTAGGGACAACAAACTATTCGGTAGCGCAATTGAGTTAGTTAATTTTGCGCCAGGGCTTCTACAGTGCCTCACGGACCTTGGCAATGCCAATCTCCTTCAGGGCACCCTTCGCCTTGTACTTGTCAATCTAAACAAACGCAGAAAGTAAAACGAATAGATTGAGGGTTCGAGGCTCCTTATGATCGAGGTAAAAACCTTACCTGCAGAGCAGCGCTGAGGACAAGCAACCGAGCAGACTCTATCTCGGCTCGAGATTTCGCAATATCAGCGACGACAGTCCCTGAAACACAATATTTGAATTAACCAGAAAATAAGGTTCCGCAACTCTAAAACCTTACCGTGCTCGTAGAGATATTTCCCAAAGGTCTTACGAGTAGGGTCGGTGACTCGTTGAAGCATCAGGTCGAGGGAGGCCTGGGCGGCACCGATCGACCGCATGCAGTGATGAATACGGCCAGGCCTATTTCCACCCCAAAATCAGGAAACGGAATGGAAGAGGAACAAATTCATTCAAATGCTACGCACCCCAGACGACCTTGAATGATCTCGAAGCCTCGACCCCAACCAAGAACTAGGTTGCTGAGGGGCACACGCACGTTGTCATAAATGATCTCACAGTGACCCTCGGGAGCGTCGTCGTACCCGAACACCTTCATGGGTCGGATAATATTGACACCAGGGGTATTGGCAGGAACGAGAACAATACTCTGTTGGTTGTACTTGTCCTTATTATTCGGGTCGCTCTTGCCCAGCACAAGGTGAACTGCGCAACGAGGATCACCAGCACCGCTGATCCACCTGCACGATAGAGATTTACGTCGTCAGAAAGCCCGGTTCCACCGGAGTTCAATACATGGGATGCATACCACTTGTGGCCGTTAATGACAATCTCATCACCCTCTCTCCTGATGGATGTACGGATGTTAGTGGCATCCGAGGAGGCAACTATAGACAGCAGAAGTCAGAAGAACGTCCTTTCCATACTGTGATGTGAAAGACGAACCATTCTTTTCTGTCATAGCGAAAGCAGAACGAATCTCTCCATTAAGAAGAGGAAGCAACCACTTCTTCTGCTGCTCAGGAGACCCATATCGAGCGAGGACCTCTGAAACAAAGCCCCTGTCAGTCCTCAAATCAGAACGAGCACAATCGAATCAACTAACCCATGTTGCCAGTATCAGGGGCCGAGCAATTGACCGATTCTGAGGCAAAATGGCCAGATTGTCCGAGGAGTTCGGCCATAACAGCGTACTAAGGAAAAGGAGGCACATTCGGCAAACACTCAGCACCCAATCGTCCATACGATACCCCTTCAAACGCACCTCAAGATTGGTAAGGGGCACACCAAACTCAGGATAGTGTGCCTTGCTCAAGAAGAGGTTCCACAGACCCAGCTTCTTGGCCTTCTCCTTGAGCTCAGCAACGATAGGGAGGACCGTCTTCCATCGCTTCTCTGGGTCCTCGGGCAGCTGCAAATGGGCAAGCTTCTGAGCAGGTGCTACTTCCTCCTATATAGATCATTATCACCGTGAGCGCAAACGCCCAACTTATCCGAACAAGACGACGTACCTCGAGGAACTTGACCAACTTGGCCAGGGTCTCCTTTGCAAAAGGAGAGAATTTGTCCTCAATCTTGGGCGTCAATTAGAACATCAACACATCTAAAGACAGCGAGAAGACCTGCCATAGCCCATGACGACTCGGACGTGTACGCAACAACAGGGTGAGGAGACATGGTGAAATGGGGTGCAATGATGGTTGAGGATGAAAGGTGGGACAAGCGCCAGTTATGAAGCCGTCGCCGGTAACTTTCAATACCCGGAACCTGCCCCAGACTCGGATATACAGTTGGCCCATCACCGACCGCCTTGATCGACGCCAAGGCCACCCGTCCCCGCACCACTCCGCACCTCGACTATACCAGATTGGACCCGATGCCTGGTCAGTCAGGAGTAGCTTCGAGCAGTAAACACAGTTCGATATCGATTAGTAGCAAGAAGCCGTGACTACGGTAAAGATACAAATAATTTAATACCAAGATCGATGTATGAACATGAACAGCGTTGGCAAGACGAAGGGGGGGATCATCGCAGGCGTGGATATAATACAGTCGCAGTTTAGATATAGATTAGGATTATAACATCAACGTCCAGAGAAGAAAGGCTACATAGAAAAAATTAGCACATAATCCATCGAAAGAAATCAACGAACGTTGTCTTGATGTGATGTTGGGTTATCCCCAAGATTGAACGTGAGGTCAGGATCGTAGCCAAAACTACCATTAGGATCGTAGCTCTGCCACAGAGAATCTTGGTCTGTGGAGTAGCCTCCCATGTTAAAGTTCCGGATGTAATCCAGACCGCGGAAAGGTAGCCCGGAAGCTGCAAAAATCGAAGAAGGGGGCGTTGTAGATAACCCCGACAGTCCATTGGTCAGATCAGGTGTTGGATCATAACCTCCAAACCCACCGTCTAACTGAGGATAAGCCCCGTAAGGATTGGTAAACAGCGTCTGGTCTTGAGAATTAGCAGTGTAGTCACTGCCATTCGTCCACTGTTGCGTGGATTCTTGAGTGAGAGCGCTTGGCTGGATCCCGTAATTATTATAGTCGTAGATTCGCGGCGGTGAGGGTTGATTAGGAGAAACCGGCGATTGATAACTATACGCGCTGTTGGGCGGTGGGCTTGGCTCTTGAGCAGGCTGTTGCTGCTGTGACGGTTGTTGAGCAGTCTGTTCGAGGACTGTCATAGCAGGCGATGGCAAATTGACAGAACCAGGAGAGCTGTGGGGACTTGATCCATTCCGAACGGAGCTAGGGCTCGGGAATGACTGGTATATGGGCCCTGGGGGCCGTTCACCAGTTTCGGTCTCATCGAAACCTCTTCTTCGTGAAGTAGAGCGAGCACGTTGAGCAGCTAGGCAAAAATTAAAATACAACGTATAGGTTGCACATGGAAAAATGCACTTACTATCAACACGATATGGTGAGACAGCAGCCATCCTGCGTGAGGACGTTGTACCTGGGTCTCTTGACTGATTTCTTCGTGTCCTGGGCTTGACGACACGGCCCGGGGGAAGAGAACTCGACGCCCCGCCGATGGTAACGGATCGCCTCCTTTCGTGACGAGAAGGCGGGCTTGCCGGCGGAGCAGGATTCGAGCCGTCTTTTTGGTGTTTTGCTATTGCCTCAGTCGCGGTGTTCACCAGCTCTATCAGCAATTCCTTGCATTTGCGCGCCCCAGGCCACTGGCCCTCCCAAGCCTCCAACGCCGTCAGGGTCCCTCTGGCTTCTTCCAGTGTAATTGCAGCGCCCCGTGCGTCGGTCGTGTGCATGGCGAACAACAACACAATGACGGCCGAGCTAAATAGATTTTGGATGAAGAAGGCCAAGTGGTGTGATGGGGCGACGAGCGTTTGGAAAGATGGGGCAAGTTTGATGCAGTGGCGAGCGGTGGAAACTGCTTTGAGTGTAGATTTTGCAGTGACAGAGTCGTCCCGCTTGACCGGCAAGAAATTGCGGTGTAGGGTTGTCACGACAGAGTAGTAGTGACTGCAGAGAACGATGCCTATGGAGGCTTGTTCGTCCTTCTGGGGTTGGGTCTTGTACACGGCGGGAAGCTCGTTGCACCATTTCGTCAATTCGTTGTCCAGATTCTCGACTGTCCGCTGTAGTTCCGCCTTCTTCTCGGGCTCCAGATGTTCCCGGCAGACATCCAGGGCATAAACTTGACGTAGCATGCGCCCACCAATTTCATACAGCTTGATCATATATATGAAACCTGCCATGAGCGAGGGCTGCGGCAGCTGGGCGCCATTGAAATATTCCGTTAGATGTTCGTCGTCTACGTCGGAAGGCATTTCGACATCGCAATCGGAGTCATTAATCCCAAGGGGTCGTCCCAAAGCCAAAGCGAGCATGCGATCAAGGGTGTAAACGCCCCACCACACCTTCTTTCTCGTTTCTTTCTCGACATTGGGAATATTCAGGCGCCGCGGGCTCCGCTATGGGCAAAGGGATGAGTCATCAGTAATGATGTCAATGGTCCAACTTACATGCAAACCAAGATCTTGGCCATTGCGAACGGCTTGCCCGATCAGTATCCAGGCTTGTGGAAGGCAGTTTATGGAGCATAGGAACGAAGACATCAGGATGAAGCACTGCACGTGCGCCATTTGGATGTTTGCATGGCTAATATATTGGAGGATGAGGGCGCTACATGGCAGGAATCAGTTATGCATCCTCCCGAATAAGAAATCGACTCACCGTTCATAATAAACCATGCCCATACCGCCATCATCTTCGCGACCGGATACTACCAGGCGTGGGTCTTGAACTAGACTTGCGGCACACGCAAAGACCGCGAAAACGAGCGAAAGAAACGGAGTTTCGTTCCTCGCCCAAGATGGGTTGCGGGTGTTGTCCATCAATTGGTTGTACTTTGCAAGGAACGAAGGCTTATCGAGCACAGGCATCAAGTAATGAAGCCGAGAAAAGTAAGCTTCGACCTATACTGAAGTCAGCGCTGGAAGGAACTAACAAGGTAAAGCCCTCACCAATCTGTCAGCAAGGTCACGCTCCGGGTATTCAACTTCCTCAGGGCCAGGAAGGGCATCGACCTTTCCGAAGAAAATTGCGGCAGGAAAGTAAAGCTTATTAACGCTAGGGCCGGGGGCTTGCGGATCCTCTTCCATAGGAGATATTCGATGCAAAGGGGAAGTCGTCAATGCCTTGAACGACTGAATTAGCGACATTGTAGATGAGCCTCCGATCCAACGCATGTGGCCATATTCATCCAAAGCAAGTTGACCAAATGATTCGCTAAAATCATCATCAACGATAGATGAATCAGGTTCTACGCTCAAGGTTGGCTGGGGAGGGGTCGTGGTCGTGGTCGTGGGTGATACAGCCTCTGCTGCACTGACTGAGGGAGTTGCAGGCAGTGGTCCAAGGCCATTGA
The DNA here is from genome assembly GCA_004126415.1 of Candolleomyces aberdarensis. Classification (NCBI taxonomy): domain Eukaryota; kingdom Fungi; phylum Basidiomycota; class Agaricomycetes; order Agaricales; family Psathyrellaceae; genus Candolleomyces; species Candolleomyces aberdarensis. Next base: position 78,543 of record SDEE01000008.1, read on the forward strand.
TAGGTTGGCCCATGTTCTGGAGAGTGGGGGCAATTTGCTGGAACAGCGACTCCATATGCAGCAAACGGGCCTCGAGCTCCTGAACATAGCTAGAGGAACGGTCAAGCCTGGAGAATAATGGGAAGAACAGCGAACGCACTGTCGGCTGAGGGCTGCCCTGTCCTTGGTCTGGAGCCAAGTACACTGAGAGCCCGACGCTGTGCACTGCGAACATGTCGGCTCGCATCCATCGCACTTGATCTTTTTGCGACTGGAACGACGATATCGTAAGAGGTAAGCAGGCTTATCGTGCGATGACGATAGGGACGGCGAAGAAAGCTTACCGGCAGCTCTCGCAGGCCCTCCAGACCCGTCTCCGCTGGAGCTGTATTGGGCGGGCGCCTGCGTCGGGGGACATGGACTCTTCGTCGTTGCGCTTCTTCTTGGGCTGGGAGGTGGAGGGGGTGGAATCTTCGCCCTTGACCATGGTGCTTGCGGAAAGTGGAAGAGAAATATGAAGGAGTAAGACAAACCGAGTGAATTGGACCAGAAAGGATATGGGACCACGTGCCGAGACCAATCGGACCGAAGGAGACTTTGGGGGACCCCGTTCCTCAGCAGAGCCCTGGATAAATAAAATGTGGAGATGGAGATAGAAAGGGTGCACTGAATATTCTTGGGGGTGATGTGCCATGCCGTCCTCCTCCACTGCCCTTCCCAAAATTTTAGCATGTGGCTGTCCACAAGGTTCTTGTTCTTTTCTCCTCCCAAGAATCGATAACGGCCTTCCTGTGTATCGATAACCGATTTAGAGTAATGCTTTCGGCCCAATTTCTTACATACAAGCCAACCAAACGTCATCAGCCACCGAAACTTAGGCCCTCAATACATTTCTCTCATCCCGTGCTACCTCTTTTAACAAGTTTCTGCCGCGCCTCCAACTCTCGGAATTCCAACAGAAATCTCGATGGCGCGGTGGCGACCAATTGTGCTCGCTTGTGGCCTGGACCGGCGTTCTCCTAGTCATTTGGCAACCGTCGGAAAGGGGGGGCCCCGCGTCTCGAGGTCCTAGGAACCCTCGCCGGTGCACCACAACACTGTCGTAATAGCTCTAACACCTCCTTTGAACTTGCCATATGAGTTCGGACACTCCGGTTATCTTTTCGAACCTCGACAATAGCGGATAATTGATGAGCTATCCAACAAGCAACAGTTTATCCATTCCAAAGCTGCACATCTCGTACTCTTAACGGTAGTCTACCGCGCTTCTGCCGTGCTCTCCGTTCAGAGCGGCGAGTCTTGGTGAACGACCACATATCGTGAATGATTAATGATTGAGTGTTCGAAGCCTGTGCTCCTCCAAGTCCCTTTCCGGAGCCTTCGCACTCGGCTGGGAAAGCAGTGCAACGTCACGTGAGGCTTTCCTTGTTTGTGCGACTCAATTCAGGTCGGCGAAGGCCAAACATTTCGAGCGTCAACACCACTTTAATTTGAAGCTCATGGCCGACGTCCCAAGCACCGAGGCACCCCCTACCAATGTCGAGGACAACACCGTTGACATTGCGGATGACGAAGAATCCAAGGTACCGGTTTGCTATTTTTCCTCAAAAACTGGCTAATCTCCGCCCGCCAGGAAATTCTGCTCATGAAACAGCGTGTCGAAGAAATGGAGAGAGAGGCGAAGAAGCTGCGAGAATTGCAAGCTGCAGCCGAGGCCGGCTCTGAAGCAGATGAGAACGGCACCCAAGAGAGCGAAGAGGACAAAGCTGCCTCGGATACGCGGAGTGTCTACGTTGGAAATGTGCGTGGCATTCTGGGCTCGACCCCAGCCTCTCATTTAAACCTTTTCTTCTTTCTTAGGTCGACTATGCTGCCACACCTGAGGAAATTCAAGTACATTTCCAAGCTTGTGGAGTTATCAACCGAGTCACCATTATCTGCGACAAATTCACCGGCCATCCGAAAGGGTAATGTCATTGTGGTCTCCTCTCCTAGGTCTCGGTTCTCATGGGTATTGTTAGCTACGCCTATGTGGAGTTTGCAGAACCAGAACACGTTGACGCAGCCGTGGCACTGGACAATTCTCTTTTCCGAGGTCGGCTGATCAAGGTATGCTGACCTCTGTCATTCATTTCCGCTCCTCCTCCTAATCACTTTGCAGGTGACTGCCAAGCGTACGAACATTCCAGGGTACAACCGAGGCCGAGGTAGGGGAGGCTATCGTGGGGGCTATAGGGGAGGCTACAGAGGGTTCAGTCCCTACAGAGGCGCCCGTGGAAGGTATGTTCCCTCATTCTAAGACACAATCATGCTTGCTCATTGTGGTCTTTGCAGAGGAAGAGGCCGTGGCTTTTAAGTGGATGTAAAACCGCAACTGACCTTGCCTTTTAGCGTATTGCCTCCTGGTTGGTAAGTTCAGGTCGGACTGTTTGGCCGGACATGTTATGTTCGCTCGTTTGTGCTATGTATACCGTATTGAAGCTCGCCACAAGCATTATGTGTAATAGACGTGTTAATTTCAAGTTTCTTTGTACCACAATCTATTGAATCGAAGATGCTGAACGCAACTCGAGAGGAGATTGGCCACGGACGCCAGTCACCAGGCGCGTGAGAGTATTCCGTTGGCGGAGTGATTTGGCGCGTCTTGCGCCCGACAGCTCATTTTCTTCCGTCCTTCAGTTCACTGTCGTCGTTGGCTGAAATTGACGCGACTCTCGTCGGTTCTTGACTCATAATGGCGTCTGCTACTCGACACATACTCAAACGACTGTTCTCAACGTCGCCACGCTCAGCAACAGCCCAGCCAGCTGCCTATCCCTTCTCCAAAACAGCCCTCACACCCCCGCTTCCGAAGCAGCCCATCTCACCAGGTCTTCGACAGGGAAAGGGCTTGGTGGAATATCTTCATAAAACGCTGCCCACACCCGAGAAAAAGGCACTACTCCAGAAATTCTTTTCCCGCCGTTCCAACAAGCAGCTTCAACCCGGTTCAATCGTGACTGTCCTCCAGGACCAGGCACCAACACAGTTTACGGGTGTTCTTATTGCAATGCGAAGGCGAGGGCAGGCTACATCTTTCCGATTGCGAAATGTTCTGCAACGCACGGGTGTTGAAATGCAGTTCTTCGTGAACTCGCCGAGCCTGAAGGAAATCAAGCTGGTGAGGCCACCACCCGGAGGGCGCATGAGGAGAGCGAAACTCTTCTATCTCAGGGATGCTCCAGACAAGATGAGCATGCTGGCCGGTGGAAAGAAGTAACATGGTATGTTGTGACCAACTTGTGGTAGTGCTGAATCCTGACCTTCTCGGTATCATAGGAATGCTTCTGTGCAGTCTCGCCCTCGTCCACATATCACAGTCCCTTACAGAAGCTACTATGGGTAATTCCAGGGGAACTAGATTGCTTGAGAGGACTAGGCAGTCAAATTGAGAACCAATTCCAGTCATACTAGATACCTCACGTAGAAATATAATAAAATATTATAATCACCGTCTAAAGCCATGAATCTCAATAACATAGTTCTTCGTGTCGAAAACACTCCCCTTGGTGGGTTTGAATCCTCGCCCACGGCTAGGTCGCAACGCAACGTGCTTATTTTGGCGCCGGGAGTGTTTGGCCTGTGGCAACCCAGATCGGACTCGGAATTAGGAATGGGAATGGAAAGCTTACGCTCCTTCCAAGTTCCCTTCACCCACTCACCACCACTCTTTCCAACATGGCTCCAAGTCGCCCCCGGTCTCTAAGAACACTCACATTTGGCTTCAGCAAACGTCCACTCTCGCCTAGCCCTCCTTCTCCAACATTTTCGGATGTGACCAACGTTTCTGCCATGAACTTTGGAGCAAATGGACCGAGCAAAATTATCACGCGTGCCAACCTCAAGGCTAGCATACAAGCCTATGAAGACGTGAGTCTTTGAACGTTGAGCGATAGCGCGCTAGTCTGAGATGTTTGGTTTCTTGGATTCAGGTTGTTAGCGCATGTTCCACTTATCGCGGCGCTCTGGTTGCAATGTCGAAGGCCACCGCGGCATTTGCGGACGCCTTGGGAAGATGTAGCGGGTATGGATGGTTCAGATAACGAATATGGATGTTCTCTGAACATATGGACGTTGGTTTCTAGGTTGAAGGGTCCGAGCTACGAGGCAGGAACTCGGTTGCAAGCTGCATCTGGTATGCAACATCTCATTGGGAACCTTCACCATGTCCTGGTGCGTGCTATCTTTCGTATCTGGACTGGCTGCGTACTCATATTCGGGGTTTAGGCAGACACAATCGATACCAGCTTCGAGAAACCACTTCGCCAGCATCTAGAGACCTACCGAACCACTGTCCATGTAAGTCTCCCTTAGTTGGGGAGCCAGGGGCTGCGGACTGTTCTTACAAACGACCTATAGGAACGATCCCAGTCGTACGAGCGCGCCCTTCGAGAGAAGAGTCAGATAATACGTGATACCGAGATGCGCAGCTTGAATCGCAAGGAGAGAAGTACGTCATTCGTGCATTTCCATATAATACGGGGTCAGAAATTCATGCGCGTCTATTTACCTGCAGACCTTCAGAGCTTCAGAGAAGCGCTTGCCATCCTCCAGCAACAAGTTGATGACCTCGATGAACTCAAAGTATCTCACTATCAAGAGATAGTGGAGCACGAAGAGCAGGTCTGGGATGCGGTGCAGAGCAAGGTAAGCGACACCCTTCTCAAAACTTTAAAAATGCATCCTCTTACCATTTATCAAGGTCTGCGTCCTCGTGAGGTCAACGATGGACGTATTTGACAGGGTCACAGCGAAAGCGTACGTCCTGGTGTCGACTAAATCTAAATGTGCCCCCTTTCTTAAAATAATACAGTTCAGATCCAATCGTAGAGCCTATGCTCCAGTCCGTCCCCGACCCCTTTGACTCGTACGGACCACCACAATCAGAAGATCAAATATTCAGTATCCTTGCGCCTCTATCTATCATGACTGCCCCATCGCCGTCTCCAAGTCCCTCTGCAGGCACTCCCGAGACTGAAGCGACATCAACCCTCCACAAGATTACGTCTTGGCTACCGGGGACATCAAATGGCCTGTATCCTGTTGAGACATCCGAATGGGCGACGGCCTCTCCACCGTCTTCACCACCCCTCTCGGCCTCAACTTCCCCGACCTCCTCTTCGGCCGCCAACAACCGGCGACATTCTGTCCCGCAGCGCAAGGCAGAATCCAAGCTGCGCTCGGTCTTACCTTCGATTGACGAGTCCCGAACACCCCACCGTGGGTCTTTCCTATCTTCGTCTGCCGTCTCCACGCCACGCCCACCGCCCCCAAACACAAGCGAGATCCTGAAGACCCCAGTTGCACGACCTCCCATGACTTCATCAGCCATGTCAAACCCTTCCTCAACATTCACAACCATCAACACCACCATGCCGTCACAGAATTCGGATTCGACGACGACGAATGGGACCGCGAGCGGCGGCGTGGGTGTGAGTGGTGGCGGTTTTGGAATTGGCAGCACGACCTTCGGCTTCGGCTTGGGTTCATGGAACTTTGGATACGGGCATCAATCGCCCACTCCCGGTGAAGATGACGAGAGTCAGAGCCCATCCAACACTACAACATCAACATCGACACCTCGAATGTCAACCCTCCTAACGCCTCCCGCTAGCCAGTCGCCGCCGCCACCGCCGCCAGGTTCTCCTCCCAGCATGGATCTTACTCACCCAAACACGACGAACCGTGATAAACGGGAAGATATCGACCAGGAGCCTGTATTCGATCCCGTACCGTCGTGATGAACATACGGAACTTGAGACAGTCCTACCGCCGCTCGACAAGAGTAAGTGATGGACCTTAATGACGCGATGACTAGTATACAGCACGAGTAGGGTGGTGTGGACATTATGTAGGACATCCTATCACTATTATATGCGTATTTATGGTATGTAGTAGCCGTACCTTTTTTTTTCTCTGCCGTTCCCATTGCCATCTATCTCGGCTATGCCCCATCTATATGCTGCTACCCGCTTTGACTCCCCTTTTCTTCGAGCCGACGGTCTATATTATGTTTTCGCGTCCAGGCGCCATGTACCTTTTCCCGGCTATTCTATGAACGTGTTTTTGGCACCCAGCGCGCGTCCTCGGGTAGGAATGTTTTCCTCCCGTTCAGTGTTCCGAGCTCGGGTTGTTGGAGTTCGAGTCGTTTTTGCCAGTTATCGGTTTAAGGCCATATTGCTCCAGGGTTCGAGCGTCCACAGCTGCAGGGCTCTTGAAAAGAAGATCCGACCCTCCACTTGTCTTAGGGAACGCAATCACGTCCCGGATCGACTGTGACTTACACAGTATCGCCATCAGACGATCGAAACCTAGTGAAAGGGATAGATAACAGGTTAGTTCACATAGAACGCGGGAGCGGGAGTAAGGGGTTGGTATCTATAGAGACATAAATGAAGGTACTCGCCTAGCGCTATGCCTCCATGCGGTGGTGCGCCACAGCGGAGGGCTTGCAGGAGGTGGTTGAATGGCGCCTTTTCTTCATCAGAGAGCTATATGGTGAAAAGTGAATGAAAAAATGAGTCAGTAATTCATTCCAATTTACAACAAAAACCGCGAGAAACACGAATGGAGATATCGACGAACGCGACAAACCAAGTAAGCCGAATACTCAACTTGTAATACTTTGGAAAAGATGTAGTCTTGCATGTCTGCGTCGTGTACCCGCACAGAACCTCCGCCGATTTCGACCCCATTCAATACTAGATCGTAATGCTGGCCTCGCACCTGGGTAACGAATAAAAGTCGTCAGCACACCGCACCCACTCTATCTCCCCTTCCCTTGGTCCCTCAACTCCAATATCAATCGCAGCGTGTCGGACTTAGAGAATGAAGCCACCGCTTCCGGCCTGTGTCGGAGCCAACGCCTAGGCGGACTGCGACTGAATCGGCAGTTCAACACAGGGGAACGCGATGAATGAAGTCAAACGGAAGGTAGAGATGCCGAAACTGCAAGCAAACAGGAACGCACGTGTTGTATGTCCCCTCTATACAGCGCCTCAATGTCTTGGGACATCGGGGCAGTAAATGGATGATGCGAACTGCTCCATCTTCCGTGAGCCAGGAAATCCTTATCCGAGTCGTCATGAGTGAACAACGGGAACTCAGTGACCCAGAGGAAGTGAGGAACTTCTGTCACTATGTAGTCACCTTTCGTTCGTATTGTCGGTGAGTCGGATGCCGGTCGCGAAGATATGTATTGAAGTGAATAGGGAGAAGATATGTGGAAGGACTGGTCAGGAAGACGCCTTTCCATCAGAACGGTCGGGCTTACCTCTGTTCTGAGCGTGCTCAAAGATGCCGAGACGTGTTTTGCCCAGAGCGGTGGACCCTCCCTTCGAATTGTAACGTTAATAATCATAATTCGGCCGATCGTGAGGAGATACGAAACACACCTTCGGTAAACGCGGGCGATGAGCGAGGAAAACATGATCCCCTGGACGCAGATGCAGGGACTCATTAAGGATCGCTTCAGGCGTGGAAGAGTCGCCTTCAAGATCAAGGTTTGAGAAGGAGGAGTTTGGGCTCGCGAACACGGCACGCGCTGTCTCGCTTTTCAGGAGCCATTTATCTAAATTACTTTCTGTGAGGGTGATGTGCTCCTAAGAGCGGGGGCGGTGCATGATCGGTGAAGCAGACGGTGCGGGAGGCAGGAAAGGGGATTAGATCGAGAGAGGAAGGTTGGTTTGAGAGATATGGGTGCAACTTTGATTAGCACACGACTGATTCTGATGATAACTCCAACCCAACCTACCGCGTGTGCTTGGTCCAAACTCCGCGACGCGTCGAGGAACTCGGACTCATGGGATTTGCGCACCACGATGCATTCTAAAACCTCTTCATCACCAGTCGATGATGGTGAGTTCGAGACAGACCCTGAAAGACGATCGCTGAGATTTATAATCTAATGAAAGCAAGTAACAAGGACCCTGGGTAAGCACCAACGGGAAAAGCCACCCTAAATATCTCACCTCAAGGCCGAAACGAGTGTCTGGTTTATCTGAACCAAACTTAACGCTTGCGTCAATAGGGGGTCCGTGGACATGCAAGATGGTAAAAACGCACGCGAGCCATAGCCTCGTAGTATGTCATAACTTTGAATACTTTTGGCAGCTTTACGCCTTCGACTTTGGACCATATTCTGCGAACCAAATCCTCGACAACTCGACGAACTTCAGTACCTCCGATCCTCCAGGTTCGAGGGTAGCCCTCATCTGGTGGCGGATTAACGTTCGTTGATTCTCCCCATGAAACAAATGCCATTTCCAGATCTATCTGGGTAAACTCGGGTTGTCTGTCTTTACGGCCGTCTTCGTCCCTGAAGCACTTGGCGATCTGGAAGTATTTGTCAACAGCGCCGGAGCAAATAAGTAATTGCTTCGGCTGTTGAGGGGACTGCTGGAGAGCATAAAAGTGGGGCTCCTCAGAGTCAGACGCGCCTAATTGGCGGGTTGGGACCAGAAACTCCCTTGCGCCTTCTGGGGATGATCTCAGAAGGACAGGCGTTTCGACCTCGGTGAATCCTAAAGGCAAAAGGTTAGCAAACGCACAGAGGAGGACACAGGGCAATCAGTATTTACCGTGCTCATGAAGGGCAGATCGCACGAGAAAGGCTACTTGGCTTCGTTTCCTGAGGTTGTCTGTCAGGACTGAGCGGCGCAGGTCCAGAAACCGATACCGGGCTCTGAGGTCTTCGTTTGGCTAATGGAAATGAGCTCCGGGGACTTAGGGCGGAGGGATCAAAATACCAGATTGTGAACATTGGAAGGGAGAAACGGCAGGTCGGTGGCTGGGTTGAGCAGGGTGACCTTGGACACTTGTACGTCAATGTCACCCGATGGACCAGCTCTGCGCGCACTCTGTGGGCGTAACGCGACGGTCCCCTGGATGAGAACGGTTGACTCCGGAGGAATGGCCGAGAGCAAAGCAGACACGTCCGGGTGGTCGGCATGGTTCACGACGAGCTGGGTGGTGCCCTCGGAGTCCTTGAGCGGATAGAAGGAGACGGCCTTGCCTTTCCGCTCTGGGAGGAGCCAGCCGGCGAGGGCGACGGGGACGCCTGCGAGGTCAGCAGAGAGCTGGCCACAGGAGTGGGTACGAGGAGGAAAGGGTGCGGAGGAGGCGTGCAAAAGTCTTGCGAGACGGAACATGATGGAGGTCGAGATTTGAGATTTGGGTGTTTACGTGTGGAACGCGTCTTGCTGCTAAATCCACCGAGGGGAGCCCAACACGGCGATCAAATAATAAGTTTATTGGTTCACTGCCCTGAACAATATATAAACTACTTGCCTCTCCTTCCAATCATCCCAAAATGGCCCTCCCTCTCGAGCTCATCGACAACGTCTGTCTCCATCTCCCGACCCCAGACCTCCTCGCCGTTGCGGCAGCCAGCTCCCTCCTCTGCTCCGTCGCCCAGAGGCTCCTCTACCGAGAGGTCACCGTCACCAGAGGCAAGCTTGCAGTGGCCCTCACCCTCGCCAAGAAGCCTCGTCTCGCCCGGCACGTCCGCGTCTTCACCGTCGTCGTGGACCCCGCCGCGAATGTCCTTCCCGCATACTACCGTGCCCTCTCCACGGCCATCTCGCACATGCGGGAGCTCAACTCCCTATCCATCACGGTCCCAGCAAACCACAGCTCCATCTTGCCCTCCGACTCCCGCCTCTCTTTCCCAAGACTACGCGTGCTACAAGCCTCCTTCACGCTCGATCCCCATGTTGTCCGTTTCCTCGCTAAGGCTCCGGGGTTAGTGGCTCTCACACTGGACCACGGACTCGATCTTCCCTGCTCCGAGATTCCTCCAACCTCCATTCCCCGACTCGCCTCCTTCAGTGGGTCCTCCCAGGCTGCGCAAGTTTTGGTTCCCGGTCGCCCAGTCACTTCCATTTTCCTGAGCTCGGGTGATTTAACGGAAGATGTCGTTTCCGCTCTCTCCATGTCCTCAGCTGCCGTGTCCACTCTCGACGCTACCACCACTTCCTTGCCCCTCCCGATACTCGAGAGTCTCGCTGTTGCGATGCCACAGCTTGAAAACATCCGTCTCACCACCACCTACAATCTTTGGGACGAGTTCTTTAATACAGTGAGTACCCACCTGCACTCCTTTACTGCATCCCATCGCTCACCGTCTTCAAATGATAGCCGTTCATCCAAAATATTAAATACGCTCTGATGGCTATGGACTGTCTCAAGTCGGCAAACGTCTCGGGGATGCTGTGGAAGTGGCTCACGAAGGATGGACGCGTCCTTACTAACGAGCCTCATATACCTTCGCTCACTCTCGACGACGACCACGACGTGGAATGGGCCCATGAAAATAACAATTCATATTATCACCATTGAGTCTTTTGGTCCATCCATCTTCCCTAGAGACTTCTGTTGATTATAGATTTCATTCCTCACGACCCCGTCACGCTCTGTAGACTAATATAACCAGTACTATAATCATTCATACGATATATTCACCCGTATACCTTAACATTATCCTATTTATTCGACACTGTTTTCATTTCGCGCACTCTCTTCCCCTACTACTATACAATTGCTTCTCACATGCCCAAGTGGGTTTAGAGCACTGATCTGATATGTGTAGCGATAGCGAACTCCATTTCAAGATTTCCGAGCCCAGATTTCCCGATGGCGATGGACGTGAATCTTGAATCTGACACGGATCTGGCGCAACCCGCCTCGTTTCGAAATTCACCGTCGCATGCGTTCCTGAGCTGGAAAGAGGGTGAGGGTCTCAGCGGAAGCATTTTCTTGATATTTTATTCCAGATTTATCACGTTCATGCCTCCCTTGAACGTGTGCTTGACAACTGGCAACGACGGTGGGCATTCTGAGAATGCACGCGATACTTCGGTCTTGGGTCGCAAAATCTTTTCACCGTCGTCCTGGATGCTGTTGATTTTCATCTCCCCGAGCCCGAGTCATGTATGAAGCAAGCACTTTTGCGTGTGATGATTCACAAAATCATCATGGATCAGCAAACTCTGCCGCCGTAAGCTTCCCTCCGAGCTGACAGGAGATCGGGCTACTCGCTCTCTTCCTGCAGACCTGAAATAGCGAGCTCTTGTATGTCATGCTTAGGGGTTCTGGGCCGATTGAGTGGACTAGTACAGTAAGCATAACAAAGCTGCGGCTTCTATAGCTTTCAGAACTTGACCGATAACAATACATTTTTTTGCTCGTTCCAGGTGAATGAGCTCAACCCTTTCCCAAAGCTGTTTACCTCGTGCTCGTGAATTCCGAATTCTCGGGGCTTGTGCAATTGCAATGGGGAGCCGCTCAATGCGGCAAACCAACAGGATGTGGGAGCCTCAGTGTGATCTCCGTTGCCTTCTCCAACTGTGAATTGCGGCACCGTGAAGATCTCCAAAGCGATTGAATGCCAAGTATCTATTCCCGTTATGTATACTCATATGAGCCACAAGTGTATATTGGTGGGCTCAGCAATTTGACCAGAACAATGTCAACTCATGTCCACTTTGAATGTGCTGTCTCAACGTGAGTTATCCGAGTCGCCCATCATCGCTGAGTACTGAGCCTACATACCCCCTTCTAGGACGAAGGATCAAACATGAAGACTCCAAAGCGGGTTGCAAACATGTCATCGTGCAACCGGGAATACGTACGCTGCTGTCGCACAATGGACAAGCCCTTTGGGCAACCCGTCCGAAATGAGCTTAGCATTGTGTGATTTTTCCTCAGGTATGACAACTTGCAGTTTCCCTTACCGAGCAGGAGGCTGGTGGGCCTGCAGGTGCAAGCGTTTCTTGGTAAGGTAGCCTTTATGAGCACGTTGTTTGCATTTAGGTCCGCAAACACTGCCCATACGTACGCACAGCCAGACTTTGGGATTGACAATGTGAATTCTTTCGCGAATTCTTGAATCATTTTTCTCAAAAGAAGAAAGAAGGAAACGAAAGAAAAGCGAAAGAACTATTCACATATGTCCAACAGCATGCCACAATTTTGGGGTCGGTACTGCGTACTAAGGGTCAGGGGAAGGCATCTAGCTGGGCGCGTGCACAATCAGCTTCTTCTAGGGCATGCCGCCGGTGTGAATGCGTGAAGTGATAGTAGGGAAACGATCAAAATACCCAGAAACTCACACCGTCCAGAGCTTCGCGGTAAGGAGAACCCTCTTTTTTTTGACACCCGTCCCTTCACCCGTGGCTGAACGTTGCTTGCCAGACCCAACATATGGGCGCGACCATTGGCATCCCGCACAGTCGTCCAGAAGTAGTATATCTGCTCCTGGCATTGAATATTATTGAGGGAACGGTATTCAAGTACTTTCTATCGATGATTAATTTCATGAATTTCTTCACAGCAGCCCCCTCGTAGCAGTCACATCTTTCATATCTATCTCCCCGCACTGTGGCAATAGAACGTGCTGCTATCAAATCAGCCAAAGTCGACTGTGCTTCCTCAATACAAATAGATGTGATAGGCAAACCCCTTAGATATGGATGCTCTAGCTCAGTGCTGCTGAGCTTCCGGAATAAATTATTACTCTTGACGAGTGTCATTTACCTGGAATACGGTCGCACACATACAATCGATCTCGCTGCTGGGGTGTCCGAATCTCTATCTGATTGATACCTTTCGCTTCTCGCATGTCTTAGGGGAAACTGTGCAGTCGCACAAAGTTAATCTATACGAAATGCTATTCAAACTTCAAACTTCCAACTCTGCGTCAGAGGGCTAATATTAATGCCATGTTGCTAGTATTCTATTCGGCCTCCGAACTTTCAATGTGCTATCACTGTCAGAGAGCTATATTATCACTGGCATGCACAGAAATGAGTTCCGTCATCCCCTCCAGCTACCTTTTTTCGGAGAAACTGGACCTGCTCCCTGTCCTGAGCGTAAACCTATCGGACATCGTCAACCGCTGACCTGACCCACCGCCATCTCCGTGAATTAAAAGAACGTCTCACAGGCCACCTTCGTCATTTCTGAATCCCTGGGCATAATCCAAGGGGCAATGCCGTATAACGTTAACTGATAGTAGAAGAAATGAATGAGTTCGATACAGTTAACATGGGCACGTGTGGAAGATCAGGCGGTGAGGAACATACCGACTCGGACTCGGACTGTGTCAGGATCCACCGAGGAGGCCAGAAAAGTTGGATGGATTCCATTTTTGAATAGGGTGCACTGAGTCCTTTCATCAGATGCTTCCACGTCCAGTATTAGTTTGTCCGATGGGGACGCTTTAATATATTTAAAATGGCCTGTCAAACCAAAGACATTGAAAATGCAATGCGTATTGCCTGGCTCTTCATCGGCGGAGGAATATCTGCTTATGACACGGTCGAGGTGGGCTTCTAGTATGAGATGTAAGCCCTGCATGCTGCTTTCTGTCGCCGTCGCCTAAGCTCCGGCATTTGTGTCACCCACAGCCTGCCCCACGGAAGCCATCCAAAGAATTCGCATTTCGAGCAAGAGCTCACCAGGGCTGCCTGGCTCCAACGCATAACAGAAGGAGCTACTGTTATCAGATAGACCAGTCTAGGTCGTCAGAAATGCAGGAGAGTCATTTGTGTTCCAGAGTTCGAAGCTCGTTACTAGGATCAGCTGGTACTTGGAAGATTGGAACGAGGCCCTCGATGACGATAGATAAGATCAGATGCACAAGAGCTACGTACACTCGGGCCCATAACATTCTGATAGCATCGAGCTGCTTAGGCTAGGAGCGGGCAGCCAGAAGGGAAACTTCAAAGAACAGTCCGAATAGCCAACGGTGCGTGTTCGCGTGGAAAGGCGCCGCGCAGTGTCAACACAACTGTCAAGATGCGGCTCCATCCTGAGATGTTATGGCATGGTAATGGCCAGTGGAATAAAGCAGAAACCCGGTATTCAAGTTATTCACAGAGCGGCGTAAACCCAGATAAGGGGAGGGGGCCGCTTCACAGTTGACGTGACCCAGCTGAATGTCAGGGAGTCGGCAGTGAATCCCAATACATTCGAGGAGGAACTATCAGAGCTTAAAAGTTGGCAGTTAGCAGATTGGCGGCGGGGGCATCAGAAGATCCATACTTACCAGTCTTTGAAGCCGGTCACCGGCATTTCGATGTCAAGTTCGGGGACAAAGGGAATAGCCAGCTGAAGGACTTGTCGAGAAATCGACGGTCTTGTCGAAATGTTGGTATCCTCTTGTAGACAAGATTAGATCCCAATCTTATCAATAGCAAGTCACGAGGACCATGATACCCAGCGCCAAATAGAATAACCACCCTTTCACTCTTCCTCTCACCTTGGCTCCATTCTTCAGAAGCGTTTCACAGATCCATCTAGGAACGGGAACGTCAATCAAAAACATGAGCAAACGGCCCCCAAACGAGCTGGAAAGCCGACTTCACCAAGCTGCATTAGCCCTTCCAAAGCAGGTGTGCAATATTCCAAGGTTTGCATGCTCTCGGTTCTTGGTCCTCATCCATGCTTGTAGGAAATAAGTGCAGAGAAAGCGAAAGATATCATCCAAGACCCAAAGGCCCGACAAAATGCTTTGAACTTTCTCTTGGCCGTTGGACTGTTCAAGTCCCTTAAGGATTCGAAAGGAAACATTTCCTTTCGCGCCGTTTCAAAGGGTGAACTAGTAGCGTGAGTCACAGCTCTCTTGATCCGTCCACTCCTTTGTGGATGGTTCCAACGTGTTCTTCCTTGATCTTACCCGGCGTTCAACTGACGGTGTTACTCCCTAGAACAAAAGAGTTGTCGGGAGAGGAGAACCTTGTTTTGAGCCACATCAAACACTCTGCAAATGAAGGTCCGTAGCTCGCTAACAATAGAGTTCGAGGTGCAAGGCAGCCTAATAGGTGAACCTAAACATTTCGCTTCACAGGTATCTGGACAAAACATCTCAAGGCTAAGACGAACCTGCATCAAACGGTTATTGACCGATGCCTCAAGACACTCATCCAAAAGCGTCTCATCAAGCGTGTTCCTTCGGTTCAGGTGCGTTCTAATGCTACCAATGTGCACTCCCGCCGTTTGACGTAAAAGTGCAGCACCCGACCCGCAAGATCTACATGTTAGAGGGTCTCGAGCCGTCGATTGCCTTGACAGGTGGACCGTGGTACACAGACAATGAACTTGACACTGAGTTTATACAGCACCTCATGGACGCATGCTACAAATTCATCCACGACATGGTATGGTCCGATATCTTTCAACAGATGTCAACATCCCTGACAACATCATCTTGAATCTCGGATTAGAGTTTCCCAAAGCGCAGAGAGGCCCCCGAAGGTGCACTATACCCTATTTCTAACGCACCCGGATACCCTTCGGCACAAAGTATTCGCAACTCTTTGCGAAAGGCACGCCTCACGGAAACTGACTTGAGTGTCGAACACGTCGAAGCCTTGCTCAATGTTTTGGTTCTGGATGGTAAAATCGAGAAGGTCCGGACCCAGCTATACCATGCCCTACCCCGCCTGACCAATTCGTTGTACAGCTTCCGGCGTTTGGTGCCAGTCTTTGGGACTCGTCGGCTATCAACGACGAGTCCGACAACGAAAGCGAAAAACGTTCAAAGAAAAAGAGAAAGCATGATTCAGACGAGTCGGCGGACGAGAGGAAACGCTCGAAGCGAAAGCGCAAGAAAACCAGAGACAGTGATGGTGACAGCAGTGACGATGATGAACGTTCGTCATCCAGAAAGAAATCACGGCGGAGACGAGATCGCTCCCCAGAGAGTTCCGACGAATCGAGCTCCGGGGAGGAGAAGAAAACGAACAAGAAGAAACGAAAGAGCAAACGTGTCTCTGATGATTCAGACTCGGATAGCGATGACGACTCGCGTCGCAAGAACAACAAGAACAAAAAGAAAAAGAAGGCTAGACACTCCTCCGACAGTGAAACGTCGTCCGAGTCCGAAGTAGAAAGTCGGCGGTCCCGATCTTCAAAGAAAATATCAAAACGTTCTCCTTCGCCGTTCGACCCATCAGCCATGGACACTTTTGAATCGGGAGAGGGATCTGTTTACCGTGCACTACGGGAACAGGTAACAAGTCTAGGTTGGTCTCAGGCACCATGTGCCCTCTGCCCCTCGTTCGAGTTCTGCAAGCCCGGCGGACCCGTTAATCCCCAAGAATGCGTGTACTACGATGACTATCTTACATCGAAGACTATGGCAGTCGACCAGGTCGAAAGTTAAATTTTACTTTTCAGCTGCGTGTATGACTAGAAGCTTTCTGCGAATCAAGAAGTCGATGTTTGCACCGCAGGCAACTCCTCTACTGCTCTCTGCAGGATCGTGGTAGCGCTCGAAACCCCCAATCGAGCCGCAGCCTCGCTGGAATGATCCTCAACTTCCGTCAAATCACCCCCAACAAACTCAGCAACTACCCCCTCGTAAAGATCAAGTCCATCTGGCACAGTGAACATCGTAAAACGCCAGCCTTTGGGGATTTGTCCGTCGACTCTGACTTGCCGGTTGACGGCATCGAATTCTACTCGGCTGAAATCGAAGCCCAGGCCGAGACCGAGGCCCTTTGTATACGCCTCCTTCACAGTCCACATCCAGTAGAATCGACGTTGTCGTTCCTCCGAAGGGATATCGGGCGTCAGTTGAGCCTTTTCTAAGGTTGTTAACTAAAGGTTGCTTTCAATTTCGACCCATCTCCCTTTCAATGAGTGCGCGTACCTGCTCTTCGAATATTTCGATGAAAGAGTCCAGGGTGTCGCGACTCGGAATCTGGACTTTCATTACGTCGATTCCGAGGCTAAATGCAGGTGGGCGATGAACACCAGGAGCGAACCCCATGGCAATCAGGGAATTGTCATGGGTGATATTGAACGCTATCGCGTTGCTCGGATCTGGTGTGACCTAAGGGAACCCGAATCGAACGAGTTCATGGGTCTAAGTAAAGAGACTGCGTACAACATAGGGTTTCCCTTCCGTAGTCTTCGCGAGTGAGATCGAATGCGCAGCGAAACCTCGCTCGTTCAGTAGCAATCGAAGGAGAAGAGCCCCGATTAGGGTCCCTTTTCTCGATAGTACGTGTAGGTTAGGGTAGTCATGAAAAGGAAGAGCTATGGCTTACTGCACGCGTCTTCCCTCCTGTAAAACCTCTTGACCTTGGTTTGAGTGTCCGTGTCGACCCTGGTGAGTGCCTCCTGGTATAACTTTTCCGATGGAAATGTGAATAGGCTTCGATCACGATTCTCGTCACCTACCTCTTCGCTGACGTCCTCCGGGTGGTATATGACTGCGCGAACCTGCATTCGAAGCGTTTCGTTCAAGCTACTGTTCATGACCTTTGAAAGGTGACCATGAGGTTGAGAGCGTGCGTGTAGATGAAAGGAGTCATCGAACGTTATCTTATCTAAACGACCTGGAGGGATCATCACGTATACGAAACCTCCTTTTCCCTTTCTCTTCACCTCATTCAAGGCCTGTTTGGCATTAAAGGTCTGCACAATGGCGAAGGATCCTAGATCAGTTCACTTCACGACCCTCGGCATGTTCATCGTCGACGAATTTTCATTTGCAGACGAGCATGGCATTCCTACAGGCAAGGTCGTGCCTCCTCAGGGAAGTCTATAGCTTAGCTCTATTGCCAAGTCGCGTAGCTAAAGCATGGTAATCCGATAGATAGGTGGAGGGGGTACTTATGCTGCGATTGGAGCGCGAATATGGTCAGGATCGCCACGCTCATCGCCAACTGAATGCGACCATACTGACATCATCGTCAGGCTACCACCCGAACAAATAGCCATGATTGTGGACAGAGGACACGATTTTCCTGTTGAAATAGAGAACCAGTTGATAGAGTATGGTCGGGAAATGTGGGCCTTTCGAGAGCAACCTGAATCTGGTACCACCCGCGCTCTCAATTCATACCTTGGTGAACTCCGAAAGTTAGCTCGGTCTCTCTGGCAAAAGAAATATCTGAACATCGCCCTCCTGCAGCTTCGAATATCTAACGCCACGGATTCGCATCACCCCAAGTGACCTGCCGGCCGTCAACGTCTCGAAACCTGCAACGCTGCATTTCATCTGCTCCCCGACGCGAGCCGCAAAGATAGTTTCGGAAGTGAAACTAGTGGAAGGATGGTCACCAATAACCATCTACGAGCCTATACCGGTATGAGCCCTACCACTCTAGTGCAGAGAGCTCTAGCTACTCCTCTGAAACTGAGGCTTTGAATTTGAATTTGCATAGGATCGTTGCGTTCCCGAGGAATTGCCCGCTCTTCAACGCGTGCTAAATGCCATTTCGATCCTCAGGTGGAGTGTAAATTGGATTTAGCACTCATTTTACAATACTGACCTACCCGCCCCTTCGATTCGCAGTCCCAACGCGGAGGAGGCGCTGAGACTTCTCAGCCTTCCGCTACCACCTTCGCGATCGACCATTGAGCAAGCGGCTGATATATTCCTAAGTTTCGGTATTGGCCACGCAAATGAAGGTTTCGTGGTCATCAGAAGTGGTGGATTGGGTGCGTATGTGAAATCTAGGGCCCGTGCGGGTGAATGGGTGGAGGCCTATTGGTCAGAAAAGGACGAGGACAAGATTGTGGATGTGACAGGTCGATATTACGGTTCCTATCCATTGGAATCTTCTGATTAACTCTGGTTCGCACAGGCGCAGGGAATAGCTTCCTGGGAGGGCTGGCAGCTGGCCTCCTATTGGAGAAAGATGATGTCTTTGAGGGTATGTGACCACAAGTTCGAGCATTGTTGCACCATGCCCAGCTAACGGTCGTGTAGCAACCTTTTACGCCTCGGTTTCAGCTTCTTTCGTGATTGAACAGCAGGGTTTGCCGAAGATAGGCGCTGGAGTAGACAGTGAAGGGTCGACTGGTGGCACCTGGAACAGTGATAGCCCGAGGAGAAGGCTTGACCAATTGCGGAAGCGACACAAGAAATTGGGAAATTAAATAGCACACATACTGAAAACAAG
The DNA here is from genome assembly GCA_004126415.1 of Candolleomyces aberdarensis. Lineage (NCBI taxonomy): Eukaryota > Fungi > Basidiomycota > Agaricomycetes > Agaricales > Psathyrellaceae > Candolleomyces > Candolleomyces aberdarensis. The sequence continues at coordinate 97,478 of SDEE01000008.1, forward strand.
TATTGATACAGTATTTGAATCATAAAATAAGCTGTTCGTCACGGTCATTGCTGCGTGGATTGAAATTTGGCCCTGCTTGCTGCGAAAAGCTCTTCCTGTTTCGCCAACAATTCTTCCTCCGTCAATCCGGACTTTTCTAGTTTCGAAACCTTCTTGTCTCGGTCCTGAGATGCTATTGAGTAAAATTCCAGCCGAATATCGGGTCGGAAGGTATACGTTACCTTCTGCTGCGCTTTGTGGTCTTTCAATACGTCCTCCACTTCGCTCGTGAAGTTGTCGAAACCAAGACGCTGCCACACCAGTTAGAACGTGCATCTTCAAAGGAGATAAGGACACCAACCCTCAACGCGGTGATGATATGTTCTGGAGCGATTGTCTTCTTTGATTCCTCCTCGCAAACCTCATTTGCCTCTGAAGCAATTAAGTGGATGAATTCTGTAAATGGAGGCATTAGGCTTCGAGCTGTGGATTCACGCGTTTAAATTGTGTTCACCTACACAACATTCGATGACCAGATCGCGGGTATCCTTTGAGCAGGTTATGTCGTTCGGGAGAAGCTCTGCGTGCCGACGGTGAGTGCATGAACAAAGGTGGTCTCAGTGAGTGAGACTTGCCAGTAATCATCTTTGCGACCGTCGCTTTAGGTAGCGAAAGCTCATCGTCGGTAGCTCCAGAGAATCCCTCGCGGTCAGACATGGTGATTTAGGGTCAAAGAGGTCAGAGCTGAAGGAACGAGGGTGTCCCTCAAGTTAAACGAGCGCGAAGGTTGGGTTTGTTGTTCCTGGGATAAATGCAAAAAGGCTGTTGAATTTGGAAGTCCGCACGCGTGCTTCATTGAACCACCATGTCCTCGGTCTGTATTCCTCTATCAGGATAAGACAGACCCTGCTCACAAACAATTCTTTTACAGGTTAATCCAGTCAATCCCAAACCGTTCTTGCAGGAACTCACGGGCAAGCCTGTGTATGTTCGTCTAAAATGGGGACTTGAGTACAAGGGCTTCCTCGTCTCAACTGATGGTTACATGAATCTTCAGGTATTGCTGCGTTTTATCCCTGAGATATCGGAACGCTGAAACGTAACCTAAAGCTTGCAAACACAGAGGAGTTCCAGGATGGCAAGTCTAACGGGGCCCTGGGTGAAGTTTTCATTCGGTGAGTCGGTCCCCTTGCACGAGACTGCAGTCGCGCTGATTCCATGATCCAGGTGTAACAATGTTCTTTATATCATAAGTCTTCTGTCTGGCACCTCTTTCCATTTGGCTGATCTACTATGCACAGGGAGGCCCCTTCAGAAGATTGAAACCGGAAGTTCTGAGCGGTCTGCTACTACAAGAGCTTTCGGAAGCGGCCCTTCTATCCGTGAAGCTCAACGTCCGCCAAGATCGGTACACCGCCGGTACTTCAATAGCCGACACACATACCAGAGTGGATCCTTTTGTCCTTTAGGTATATCTGCTGTATTACGCAAATTGTTATCACTATCGGAACACACACTGCTTTCCTCTGCATCTCAGGCGCGCATGGGCCACTTTCTCCGGAAGGTTGACCATTATTCCAGAATGTTCTGGTTTAATCCTCTCTCGATGCTGAAACAAACAGCTAATTTGGTACAGAATTGCCGCTCAGTCGAGTCAATTCGTCCAGTACTTTAACCGACCATTGTGGATTTGTGCTTTCGGGAACGTTGGCCTGCCACAGGACCACCGCAAGGGGAATAACCGCACCGCCACCACGTGGCCAATCATTCAAATCTGACTCCGCTCGAAATTTTGTCGATAATAGCTGCGGCACGGAGCCTTGCACACCCTCACTTTTTGCACCCCACCTCCACACACCCCAACCAACGACATGGCAAAATCGCTAAGATCCAAGACGAAGCGCTCTTTCCGTGCAAAGAAACGTGAAGAAGGCGTTTATGCAGCAGCCCATGCTGCTCGATTACAACGGCTGAGCAGCAAACTGGTGGAGACGATCAAGAAGGATGCTGAAGGAGACGTCTCGTTAGACTCAGCAGCAGACGAAGAACCGGTGGACGAAGTACCAGGTTGGTTGACAACAGCTTTAGGCTTCATGCCAGATTTCGAACTCGAAGACCTGGCCCACCTTGCATGTTACCACACTACAACATACCCGACGCTAGTGGAGGTTTAAACCTGGTTGCGCGCCTACGATTCCCCCCCATTTTGGGACCATTCGCAATTTATCATTGATTTTTCCATTCCACGAAACCTGATTCTCGCGGATGGACAATCATTGACCTTTTGCTTCTCTTCACAGCCGGACAAAACGGCGCTGAAGCGCAACCAGGTTTGTACTCCCTCTCATTTTATCATCATCTATTTATTTACCCGCCTACCAACCACCACCAGAAGACTCCATGGCCGTCGATTCCGATAAATCAAAACGGGTATCGACACATGGCCCACGGAACTCAAGAAGAGAAGAATGGAGGCGGTCCAAGGGTCTAGACCCCAAACCAGCCCTCAAGGGCACGAATCGACAAGGACTTGTCGTTGCCAGAAGAAAATCTGGACGCTCTCACCGAAGACGATGATTGTGCATTATTGTATTTCTATTGTATGGCTTCCTATGTACGTTACGCATTACTAGTATTACAACGCATGTTGAACTGGTCGAACAACAGTATGAAAAAGAATGTGAATGTGCCATCCTATGCTCGACGATAATATCATTAGACGGCGATGGCCGCCGGCTGCTGAGGCGTTATAGGCGAACCAAACTCGAATGTCGATCCCTTTTCTGAATCCTTCACCGACCTATTGTCAATGTATGAGTTCCTATGACTGTTCTCGGTGCCATGATATGGGGAACTTGACCCTGATGTCCTATAAATCCGAGTCAGTGTCAACAAGCTGTCCAGTCATACCCCGATATGGCAAAGATACACTCACGGGAATTCGGCCATCGTGATATGTTCCGTTGTTACATGGACCTCAGGTCGTGTCAAGGGCAACCGCTGGGGTTTGAACGCAGGTATCGATGGGTCGTTAGGTCGCCTTGGTAAGCTGGCGACGGCAGACGCTGAGTGAACATAGAAATCTTTGCCCGACCAAGTCAGGAGTCGCATGACTGCGCGGCAGGCTGCAATGGAACTTGAGCAGGCGTTAGTGAGTTGCTTCTCATGGCCTTAAGGTGGGACATACGTGATGGTGGCTGCGGGAATCTGGTCATGTTTTAATTAGTCTGCCTCAGTGCATGGGGCTCGGAATACTCACAGTTGCGATGCTGACAGCGATTGTGGGAGAGAAGAGTATAACTATAAGCAGATAGACGGGCAACGAGGCATGCTGCACTTACACATTCATGGGTGCTAGACGGAAAAAATACGGTCAATTTCATGTGTGAGTACAAAGGCAAAGGCAACAGACGTACGATTCAAATCTAGAATATTGAACACCTGGGAGAGTGGAATTAGTGTGTCGCATACCTCGGAGAAAAACACGGGCTTACTGCTGGGATACAGTTCATGGTAAATGAGATCAAAAAGTAGACGAGCCCGTCCTGGAAGAGCAGCCGCCAAAGACCAGTCTTCACTGAAGGTCGTCCTAATAGCGCAACCGCAGTGAACACCAGAATGGTGAAATCAAATCCCATGGCTTAATTAATTCATTAGAATTTGTAGACATATTGGATACCATTTTTGAGTACTCACTGAATAGGAATGTGACTTTGAGCAGAGACGAGTTGGTCTGCCTCACGACACAGACCTTGAGCTCCTCATCCCATTTCGCCTCGACGACGAACATCGTGCGATAGAGGAGAACCCAGTGACCCAGGCATAAGAGGCCAAGGAAGCCGACGATAACTTTCTTGCGGTCCCACAGTGCAATTCTGATCAAGGGCGGTGATGACAATCAGACATTCACTGAAGACTCGGGATAGAAAAAAGCTACCCACGTTCTCAACATCAGACAGGTTGAGGCGCAGAGGATAGACATGTTTCCTGCCCACTACAACGATGTCAGGCCTCCTTAACGAAGTAAAATGATAGAATGACTCACGGAATTGAACATATATAGAGCCTACGGGTTGTTAGATATCATATGGTAAAAGAAATCTTTGCTCTGGCAGTACCCACCCCACAATTTATCTAAAATGGGTGAAAATGAGGGAAATCCGACTTTGCCTCGCATGGTACACTTACCGGTGTAAACACGTTCAGAGAAATGATTCTAAACACTCTTTAGTGAAAACAGCGCCGGCATATGGGGAGGGGAAACTTACAGTCCGATAAAGGAGAGGACCATGCAGTAACGGCAGAGGAAGAAGAAAACTAGGAGAACGGGGATGAGAATCCGTCAAGGGATACGCAGGAGAACGACTGACTCTACATGAAACATGAAGAAATGTCAGAAACCGAATAAGAATGAGAGGAGTGGTACGCACGAGAGGCCAATGAAATGATCGTCGGCGGGCAATCAACGACCATTCAAAGTCGGAGGTCATGAAGATCTCCCATATGTACAACCCGAAGAAAGCGAAGATAATCTTTTGGAATGCATCTAGGAGAACCAACATTAGCCGGTTCCGGGAAATGTGTCGCTTCCGAGTCCAACTGACCTGAAACTCTAGCAATGACGAGGGGATCCTCCCATTGGACCATGATGACCTTTGGAAGCAAGCAAGGAGAGGACAGTCAATAAGAGGAGAACAAAATGAGCGCGACTGAGGGCTCCTGAGCTGGAGACGCGAGATGCACCAGGGGGCAGGGGCACTGATCTTCAATCCAATTCAGACGTCCCACATATAAATGAGCTGTCCTCGCCCAAGTTTAAAGTCGCCGATCACCGCATTCTCCTTGACATCGATCCGAGTTTAACGTCGTTGGTGAACAGTGCCCAATCCAACACCAATTCTGACGGCATTCGCAGGATGAAGCATTGATTGCGGAGTTGAAAGGGACAAGGCAGTCAACGCGGAGGATTTTTCTCCACCACGCCTTCACACATTCCACCAGCCAGCAGGTTTCGACATCCGACGATGGGTCAATCTGGACAAATTTGGAGGACCTATGTCATTGACTTGGTGACTCGCTCGTAGAGAGGCCGCAGAGCCCATTTCTCATGGCATCCTCACTCGTATAGCTGCGGTGAAAACAGCGGCCCCCGCCCCTCTGAATCCGGCAGTTTTCAATTGAATGTTAAAGATAAAGGCATTGCAAACTTTGGAAGAAAGGTGCTAGGAAGAAAGGTTACCAGACCCATGTTAGTAATTGACGTCGCAACGAGATAAGTGGAATAACTTACCCGGGCTCGAGCGGTGCGTTTTCGTTTATGCGGTCAAGACACAAAACCTCCGTTGGGAAAGTTGCCTTTCCAAGGCCGAATTACGACCTTCAATCGGCGACGTCAATTCACGGCGGTATGTCGTCCAAGTATTTTAATGCGCTTGTGGACACAGAGCTGCGCTATAATTTAGGTCGCCATGCTGCAATGAGAATTTCGGCGCATGAGACAGGAGTGCTTCCCAGAAGTAATGGAAGAACAGGGAGTATGGGGCAAATGTCCACTTGTCCATGTCACGTTGGTGTTTAAACGCCTACTTCGATGACTGTAGTGACACTTCCCTGAAGATGTTGGGCTTTAAGGCGTGAAGGCCCCAAAAAAAGTGTATCTAGGTCCTGTCATATTGTTCAATAGACGCAAAAGCCAGGAAGTGCAAGATTAAAATAACGTAATTTAGCTACACCATACCGCCACTGTCCCGTCTGCTCCAGCACTCGCTAACCACGGTTGTTTCGGGCTCCACTTGACTTGAAGCACTCCCAAGCCATCAGCAATTTGGTGCCCTCGCAAGATTTTCAAGGGCACGATTAAAGGATCCGTCATAAGGTCGTTGTACACTCGGGCGTGGAATATCTGGATCGAGCCGTCGTCTGATGAAGAGGCAAATAAAGGATACTTTGGATGAAAGTGAACAGAGCGGATCGCTCGAGAATGATATCTGCGCCGGTTATCAGCCATATAAAAACGTCAAACAGAAAATAGAATGCCGTACTTGAGGACTTTGTATGGCTTTTCACTGAGTTCTAAATCGAACCAACAGAGTTTGCGGTCGTATCCACCAACAATAAGGTGATCCCCGGATGGGTGGACGTCCATAGAAGATATCCATCGGATGCCTGGCATGAGTGTCTTTATGAGCTTCTGCTCGGCTAGGTTGTACAGGCGAACGTATTGTTGGGTCTAATGAGGAGGCAGTCAGCAGGGAAGCGAGTAAATGCACAAGAGGAGCAATTACGGCAACAAAGAAATGAGGCTGCGTTGGATGGAAGAGGACGAGCTGAACTGCCCCTTTGATTTTCTTGAAAGGTGCCTGTGAATGGCGCTTGCTAACTTGATGGATCCATACACCATTTTGGGCTCCTCCAGTAGCTGCACAGACGGTGAGATGAGGCTTTACCATAAGGAGCTTTCTGAAACCTACAAACGCTGGCAACATAATCGCCCTTTCGATGCCATTGCAGCTGGGTGGGGGTGCCTGAGGATGGTGGAAGTCCTAACGACAAGATTGGGTTATCGTTTGGCCACGAGCTAGCGGAGGTTGATGTCCATTTCACTTGAGACGGCGTTGGTCCTGCAGCTGGTAATGTCGCTGGGGCAAGTAAAGATTGTGTTTGGGCAAATACGGTGTTGTCCACATTCGGAGGAATAAGGAAATGGATCGTCTCTTCCCTAATACCAATAAGTCAATAGCTGATCATAGAAATTTGCACACAATACTCACAGCCCAACTGCAAGATAAGATACGTCTTGCCGAGGACACCACTCGACAGATCCGATCTTTCCGTCGAATTTCCATCGTTTGACCTCACAGCCAACATTCACCTCCCATAAACTAACAACACCCTCCTCATCACCGCTGGCCGCCCAAGCACCATCAGGGCTGATGCTAACACAGCGAGCGCGACCTTTAGGATGTTGTACTCGCAAGCTCTTGTAATAAGGGAATGGCTTCAGGCTGTTGGGACTGGGGAGTTTAGGTATCAGAGAATTGGGGTCCATATTCAATTTCTTTCGTTGAATTCTCGGCGCCAGATAAAGATCCAATTGACGGTTGAACCGCTGTTTAATGAATTGATCGTACGCCGGGACCAGCCTCAGGGAGGAGTATTTCTGAGGCATGAAATCGCGCTCTCTATCCTCTGGGTCTTTCTCTTCCCATTCTTTCTTCTCTTCTTCGGTCAAGAGGTACTCTTCAGGTGGATTGTAGGATTCAGCATTGTTTGGAAGAGGTGGTTTCGGGGCTGGAAGAGAAGGAGGGGCGGAGGAGGACGGTTCGGACGACCAGATTGAATAGAACTCAAATTTTGAGGTGGTTTTGGGTTTCGAGGGAACGATACGGCCTTGCCGAATGGCTCGCACAATTTTCATAATCTAAAATTTGGATGAGAAAGATGCTACAATTAAGGATTGAAACGAATACCTTTTGTTTTTCCCATTTACTTCTAACCCATCGACGCTTGGGTTCTGGTGCAGCTGACAAAGGCATAATTTCCTCCTTTCCTTTGCCAGTGAACCACTCAACCATTGGTTCGTATGGATCATAGTTTGCGTCTGGGTTTTCGCCAGCGTGAAGTCGCTGGATGATATCCAATTCCTCGGCAGTCAAATTTTTGTCCTGTTGCGAGGTTTTGTCAAAAGCAGTTGTCCTGCGTACAGATGTCAGGGAGAGAAAATGTGAATGCAATGGGAAACCTCACCATGAATCGGGGTCGTCGACGGTCGCGAGGAACTTGTCCAGTTCATCCCCAGTAGCAGGTCGAAGGACTCGTTTGCCGTTGATGTCGTAGCCAATGTGAGGCATATCATCGTACCAATGCATCGGGATGTCTCCTACCCTGTTCGTCGCCTTGGCTGGCCATCTCAATGCAATTCCGAATACCGACATGAAGTATACATACCTCTTCTGTGGAAGAATCTGAGTCGTAGTCCGGCTCAATTTCTGGGTAGACTTTTTTCGGCTGCCCAGTTATGTCCGATATAACGGTTTTGGATTTAGGAAACACATTGATTTCAGATTCGGCGGAGGAGTATCCTTCTTCATCGCTCTCTTCTTCATCATCTTCTTCCCCGTCCTCTTCTTCGGAGAGCCCGTCTCCTTCACTGTCGCTGGATGGGTCAATTTCCGGAAATTCATCAACTTCGCCGTCGTCCGAGTCGTTGTAGTCCTCGTCTTCCTCGTCCGTTAACATTTCTAGGCCAGAGAGTTCGAGGGCGACCGGCGCAGCATCTTCCTTCTCCGAGTGCTTGCGCTTTACAGAGGTCTTTTTGGCGTCGATATTGGCCATACGGGGCGAGGAGAGGTTCGCGAGACGCGAAAAATCTGCTTGTACGAGCGCGAAAGGGAAACTTTGGAAAACTCGATTACAGCACGTGAAGGAGATTGGCAGGTTGATGGGATCAATAGCATTGACTTCAAACAGACGTCAATATCCTGTTCAGTCTCCTCCTTCCAACCATTCCAAAGTTCAGTGTCGCCACCAAACTCTAAACCAAGGCGGACGCGTCTTTTCACAAAATAGCCATCGGCCTGACATAGAATATGGTCAACTACGGTGGTGGTGCGCTTTTCACTCTTCTAACCGTAGCGGCATTTTCGTTAACGCCCGAGCTTAGACGAAGTCTGCGCACTTGTAATCGACATTGGATTTTCATCACTGAGGGCTGGTTATGCTGGAGACGATACACCCAAGGCCATCATTCCAACTCACTATGGCTACACGCCAGCTACACCCGACGCAGATGTAGCCATGGGTGATGGCACAGACGGAGGAGAAGCCTCCAACAAGTCCAAGTACGCCAACATCTACATCGGGCAGAATGGACCCTCAATATGGCGGCCAGGCATGGAGATAGGGAATCCTATAACTGATGGACTGAGTACGTGGCTCCATTATCCTTCGTTTTGCCATGTTTTGACCTGGGTTTGAAGTATCCGACTTCAATCCAATCCCTCCACTCATCAGGCATGCGCTGCAAGATGTCATGCGTGTAGAGGCGAATGAACATCCTATTCTGGTCACAGAACCAACTTGGAATACTCCTGCAAACAGAGAACGAATGGCCGAGATTATGTTCGAGGAATTCCAAGTCCCCGCCTTCTATATCGCCAACACTGGTGTGTTGAACGCGTAAGAGTCGCCCTTGCAATTCCCAAACCGTGTCGATGTGACTAAAAATTCTTCGCTCCAGATTCGCTGCGGGGAAGGGATCAGCGCTTGTAATAGACATTGGTCAGACCGTGGCAAGCGTAACACCTGTCGTGGACGGCTTCGTCCTTAGAAAAGGTTTGCACCAAGCCACGCTGCTCTATTCCGCTAGAAGCTCAAAGCATTCCCCAGGCCTCTCACATTCCCCACTTCCTCGGTTCATCCATGGTCTATCAAAAGGCCTTCTCACAAACGCTACCAACTACCGAGGACCCATTGAACTATGGCCGCATCAGCTGATTGCCAGCAAAATCGTACGTCCGATTCATTTTTTACTTACCTCTTCATCGTGTTTCTGAAGGTCTTCGCGAAGGCTGTAGATGTAGGCCAAGCTCCACAATTCACACTCCGGCAAGACCGCGTTGCGAAAACTACAGAGAGCTGGAAGCAGTGGTCGGAGGCCAGAGAAGTCGATGAGTGGGTCCAAAGCGTGGCAGCTGTATCTGAACAGGGTTGGAACGACCAGTACGTATTCAAACACGCCCCGTCTTAAACGGAACCGCCAACTGAAAGTCCTTCACATCTTCTCTTCTAAAGAGTCATAGCTCGTGCTGGACCGAAGCAATACGAATTCCCTACAGGCTTCGCAGGCACTTTCGGTGGTGAGCGTTACCAAGTCGGGGAACACATATATTACGTGAGCCATATTCTGTTGCTGGCGTTCAAGAAGAAGTCGATGAACTGATCCATTCGTGATTAATTACAAACTAGACCAACCCCAGCAACCCTAATCAACCAAAGACCTTACCCTCGCTCATCACAGAATCTCTGCGCGCATGCGATCCCGAGCTCCGCCAGGTCCTCATGGGCAACGTCGTATTAACCGGTGGAGGTAGCCTCTTCACCGGCCTCCTCGACCGTCTCAACGCCGAGATGGCAAGAACTTTCCCTCACGTACGTCCACTCGAGACCTCGACTTATCATTTATTCCATTCGCCGACCCTGGCTAAATCACGGGTCGAGTTTGTACTCACGAGGGACGTCTCGCCCTGGGATGGATCTCTTGTTATTGTTCTCTCTCTGCCTCCCAATCGCCCTTACCTATCGAGAATCTCCCTTCTTTCTGCCTATCTTTTCTAAAAAGGCCAACTAAACTAAATAACTGACTACCACAATCAAACAGGCCAAGATCCACGCGCCTGGCAACCCCATCGAGCGGCGATACGGAGGCTGGCTGGGCGGTAGCATCCTCGCCTCTCTCGGAACATTCCATCAACTTTGGATCAGCAAAGAAGAATGGCAGGTGAGTTATCCACAGCAGCGAATTTTCTATCCATTCTTGGAGTTCTGGTGGGTCTGACTCGCTTTGTTTTTGCCTAAAAGGAACACGGAAAAGCCATTGTCGGCCAAAGGTGCAAGTGAAACGGTGTCATGTACCTACATTTTACCCTCCTCAGGAAGATCCGGAGGAAGGGAAAGATCAGAGTTGGGTTCTTGTATTTGCTTTTTCTTCTTATGTCCGCTCGTTGTATATCCCACTGTTTGTATACACCTCCCTACCTCGTCCATTGTTCTCGGAAAAGCTGCTGTTGACCCTCAAGAAGCACGGCCAGAAAGAGAAAACGGGGTTATGTATTGAGGTGCAAAAGGGTTGTTATCGCAAAATTTATCATCGACTCGAGGCTACATACATACAAGGCAAAGAACGGTGTCCTTTAGATGATAATAATCGAAGATCGAAGGGGTTTGAAAAAAAGGCAATCGACCGAACAGCGATGGAAGACCAAGGGCAGGAGGGAGTGTAAAGTAAGAAGGATGAAAGAGTCACTGCTACCAAGTACTGCTGAGGGGCGCGGTCTACTTCAACCGCGAAAAAAGATGCTTGTTGAAAAAGAGGGGTAATAAGGTAAGGAGGCATGCGCAAATACAACCGTGATCAATGCGTTCTCATCGCAGAGGACAAAGGATGACAAGAAATCACAAAGGCACGGAAAAATGGATGATTTGCGCAAGGAGAAGGAACAGCCATGGAAAATAACAGTCAACGGACAGAAGGAGAAAAGACAGGAAAGGGGATTGTTACTTTCTTTTTATTCAACAGGACTGTAGTTAGGACGGACGGGCGGAAAAAAAATGAAAGTGAAAAGAAGGAAGACCCATTTCTGTGACAACGCAGTTACTATTCATTCTTCAACCAAACACCAGAGATCCTTGGGCCGAGTAAACAGCGGAGAAAAATAAAATAAGAAACGTCCAGCGAGCCGACACCAACTTTATTCCGGCGGTTGATGTGTTTGATTTGAATGTGGTGAGAGACGATTTCTCGGTGATCTGGATTTGGAGGTACCGCTTTAGAAGGCCTCGACCTCCCTCCTCTCCCTAGCATCCATGAGGGCTCCAAGGCCTCCAATGGCCTTCCTCCTAATACGGGTAGCAAAGTTCTTTGGCCCGAGCTCTTCGGTTCCCGAGGGCGGCCCGCGGGGCTGCCTCGTTGGCTGGCTTACCATCCTGTGGTTGGCAACAGTCATAATCGGGATCTGTTGAACTTGAGCGTCAGACGAGTTGGCGGAGACAGGTCGGCCAATCCCAAGCCCTTCGTACAACTTCTTGGATGCTTCTTCGCGCGGCGAAAGGGGCATCTCGTTGGACGAAGAGGATCGAGGAGTCGTGGGGGAGGACGACTTGACAGACGAGCCGGAGGATTGAGTTTCCGCATCAGTGTCATCATCCGTCGTGTCAATAGTTACGGCCGGGATGGACTGAGAGACCGCAGCGCTGAAGCGAAGTGGCTGAGGTCGGAACTTGGGACCATTGCTGCTGGCAGAGGTTGAAATACCAGGAGGTGGGGAGATCCGCTCAGCCGGCGGGGGAGTAATTTTGACAGCAGGGGAAGAAACGGCCCTGTTACCGCTCAGAACAGAATTATTGTTGCCTCCTCGCCTCCAACTGGAAGCAGCGTCAGACTTGGATTGAACAGCTCCGAGAGAAGTTCCGCCACTGATGACGGTGGTGGAGTGAGGAGTGGGAGGCGGGGCCTGGCCATAGTCCTCGCCGGAAACATTGACGCTGGTGGTGCGGCTGCCGAAACGACCACCAAGGGCAGCGGTCATAGGAACTTGATCCTCGACGGGGGCGACGCCGAGCTGGGCCCTAAGCTGGTCAGCCTGGTTCGCACGCCGCATTTGGGCAGTACCAGGAGCGGGCCTGATGTCGAAAGAGTTGGTCATCGGACCTGCAGTGGCCGGGGGATTGAACCCGAGGCTTGTCCGCCTCTCGCGAGCTTGCTGGGCCTGAATGAACTGCTGCTGGCGCTGAGCTTGGGCCAGCATCTCTGCCTGGAGCTGTTGGGCCTGCTGAACTTGGAGCGCCTTTGAATTGGAGTCAGTAAATAGGGCAAATAGGTGTGAGAAAAAGCGGGCCAGCACACACCTGCTGGATCTTGAGCATCTCAATCTGGAGCATCTGCATCTGCATGGCGTTCTGGGGGTTGAACTGTTGCTGCTGCTGCATTACGTTGGGCGCGAAGCCGGGGCTGAAAGGAACGCTGTTGGGATTCATCATCCTGGTCTGTTGCTGAGCAAAACGGTTGTGTGGACCATCAACGGCGGCGGTCATGGGCATCGCCCTGTTGTTGAAGACCTGGGGCTGCATGTCGGCGAGCTGGTCCTCCTCCTCTTCGTAGTAGACGTTGGGATTGTTGTAGGAGGTGATGCGGGGGATGTTGAAGGAGCCGGTGGGGGCTGCGGTGTGGGGGATGTTGAGGGAGGAGGAGCGGACGCCGCCTGTGCGGAGGCCGGCGAGAAGGGAGGCACGGTTGTGGGGTTGGGCAGACATGGCTTGAAAGACAGATAGCGGCGGCGAACTGTGGATTAAAGGGAAGCGCTGGTCGGTCAGGCGTCGTTGGAACGGGACTTGGAGCCTTACATGATAGAAATGGGGTGGTGGTGGACTCTCTGCGGCGAGGCTGGACTGAGAAAGCGATTAAAGAGCAAGTAAATGTGGAGATTTGGTAGAATGAAATATATAAATGAATACAGAGACAAGGAGAAAAAGGCAAAGACGAGGAAGAAAGGCGACCAAGCCGAGATGAGAGAGAGAGACAACCGCCAAAGCCACCGATGCCCTGCTATTTCCCCTGCACAAACAGCTACAAATACTTTTTCGCACAGGCTCGGACCCGACTGTCAAACACTCCGCTGCGAACAGGTGTGTGTGCGGTGTGGAACGGGTTCAGCAGCGTCTATTATCCCGGTCAATAATTGTCCTTGCTTGAGTCACGCGCACCCACCTTCACATACAGCTCCCACACCTCCATGAAGAACCCCCGGATCCCGTCGTCGTTCTTGCTCTCATGCAACAATAGAAATTTCATGTCTGTCGTGCCATCAGCCTCGCGCGCAATACAGTCTATTAGTCTTCTCACTTCCGGGTGTCACAAACGCAGACACCGTCCACTCATTGAATTTATCCACCGCCTTCAGGTACCTGATCACCGTCAGACTGAGCTAACCCACTACCAATCAGCGACCCACATTCCGTTCTCCCTCTGCATCACATCCTCGACTGCGTCCAGGCTCGCATTCGCGATCATCTGTATCACATGTCGGTCCTGCCCACCACCCACCCGCACTGGCCCGCTCGTCGTGTGCTGTGTCGCGCTAGACGCTCCCGAAAGTGCCGTCAGCGTTCCCGCAAACGCTGATGTGGACCAGGTTGGCAGATTTGCAGCCAAGGGAGACGACGCCGTCGGCGCTGGTTTCGTCGACTGATGGGTAAGGCTGTACAACGGTGTATCAGACGGCGAGAGCAAGAATAGATGATGCGACATGTTGTCCTGTGTCTACGACGACGACGACGAACGATCGTATTAATGACCATGTCGATAGATACCCGACGCGACGTCGTCTAAATAGAACCAAATATGACATCGGCCATCATCGTGTCGCGTCTCTGTTCCACTGGTCAGCATGGCCTCCATATTCTCAAGGTTGGGACTGGGGCGCACACTCTCTGCCCTCAGACAGAATGCATCTGCTTTCAAGCCCGTGGTGCAGCGCACCCGGCCAAGGTCTATAATGACATCTGGCGCCGGGATAATCCTGCCGCAATCCAAACCTCCAACGACCTCCCGGATACTGAGGCTTCTGAATGAACGCAGACCTCTCTTCTCGGCAACACCCCAGAGAACCTTCTTCAGCTCCTCAAAACAGTCGCTACGATACCACCCATTACCTCGCCGACCTCAGAGCAGAGAGTTTCTCGGGTTCTTGGACAAGATCCCACACAATCTCGTTCTCTACGGCATAATCGGTCTAAATGTTGCTGTTTTCGGCATGTGGCTCCTCACAAGGCAGAAATATGTGCGTACTCACTAAACCCTCCAATCTTTAGCGTATCTGATGATTTGTTTAGAAACTAGAAGGGGATCCCGGACCCCTCGTCTGGATGCACCAAAACTTCCTAAGCAGCTGGGGGAATATGAAAGCAGGTCGAGTGTTCGTACTTTGACCTACCTGTTGTCTGTGCCCCTCGCCAACTAACTTGTCAACAGATGGACGGTCATAACATCGTGCTTCTCCCATCAAGATTGGGGCCACATTCTCCTCAACGGCGTCACGTTCTTCTTCATGGCCCCCACCGTCCTCGACTTGTTGAAAAGTCGCAGATTCATATTCCTCTACCTCGGAGGTACGTTTGTCATTGATTCTAATTTCTCTCCCAGGGCCTAATAAAATGTAACTCAGCTGGTCTCGTGTCCTGCACCATCAGTCTCCTCTACGGCCACTACATAGACCGTAAAGACCGTCCATCTCAGGGCGCAAGCGGTATGTTCCTCTTCTTTTCTATTCCCAACTCCCTTCGCTGCGTATGCATGTCTTACACTGACCTCACGACCCTTCAGGTGCGATCTACGGCGTGGTCACCTTCCTCGCATGCGTAGCCCCAACACTCACTTTCCAGCTCTACGGCATCATCCCTGTCCCTGCTTGGCTCCTCGTCTCTGGCGCGTTCAGCTATGACCTCTACTCTACTTGGGCTGACAAGGTGCGTTGCATAGACTTGACCTTTTCTCTCCCCTTTTCCCTTTTTTCGACCCCGTCTCTGCTGAGTATGAAGCTAACGTCCTTTACTCTAGCGCGGTACAACCGATACAGTAGGCCACATCGGCGGTATGTTCTCCGGAGTACTGTACTACATCCTCTTGCGACGCGCCGGGACGAGGTTCTTTTACTAAACTCGGGAAGTGTAAACCTTAACTTTACAACCACTCCTGGACCTGGCAGACTTTCTGTTCGTCTACTGTGCACCCCCAATTCGGACTCGAACGCATAACATACCACCAGGTCACGCTGGTAGGACTCACCCCATTTGAGATGCATACTATACTACATCTATCTCCCCCCACTCCGTTCGGCCGACGGATTCGGTCTCGCCACATTAGAGTCCTTATCTACCATCCCTTGTACCTCGCTACGCTAGATCTAGATTCAGCACTGGCTAGTATGTGCACGTATCATGCTCTACCCATATAATACACCCCACTCCCCGTTTTAGTCGGTCGCATAAAGGACAAAAGAAAATGCATCGTGCACACAAGCTCTGCAGGCATGTGCCCTCGATTTCAGTTCCACCGAGCGCTTAATGCTGGCGAGTAAGTAGGAGAGCTTAACAATAACGATCCAAACGCAAACGACCGATAGCGACTCAATACAGATATGTTGATTCTAGAAACAATAGGTAATACGAACATAGCGGATTCAATCAAATCTAAAAGGTACACATAACAAAGAGCGCTAAGCAAAGAAAATAAAGTTTGTGGTCGTATGTATAGTGGGTAATACGTCTACGGGTTGGGGACACCCACAGACAGGCAGGAGGGAACTTTGGGGGGGCTCAATAGGAACGAAGCGATTAAGTATGCCTTGAACAACAAAAAAAGAACGGGGGCGCGTGTTACGACATAAAGACAAAAATAAAGTATGTAAACATATCGGGGGGCAGGACAGCAGAAAAGGCGACAGACACATAGTAGGGAAGAGAAGATCTAGAAACGAGGTATCGATCGTCTTCATTCGAATCAAAGAATGAGCGAACTCAAGGAACGAATGGAAGGCAGCGAAGGGGGTATCATGGACCGGGACAAAGGAGACAAAGAAGGCGCAGAGAGACCACAGACCACAGACCAGGCACAAATATGACTCGATTAACCATCATCCGGTTCATCATCTCCGCAAAGGCGTACTCGTCCTCGTATCCAGCCTCCTAATCTCCTTCTGGAACTTGGCAATCCCGCTCCCAGCCTCCGTAGCACCCCTCGCACCATGTTTATCGAACAAGTACGTCAAAAGGTTCTTCTTATCATCTGCTAACCCATCCAATAAGGCAAAGAGATGGGTTTCGTCTTGGAGAACAAGTTGCGCAGCGATGATAGCCGCAGCCGCAGACTCTCGGACAACGAGGGAGGAACGATCGTTCAGAGCCTGAGTCAATGATAAAACGACAATCAGCGTCCGTTCAGTCCGGATGACGAAAAGGTATAGTTGGAAAAAAAGATACATACCGAAATGAAAGTAGCTTTCAACCTAGGCAATTCCTCTTCCGCAATCTCGGCCGGCAGGCGTAAGATAAACTTCCCGAGGGCAATCAGCCCAAACGCAACCGTCGCAGACTTGACGTCCGCGTCCGACGTATCAGGACACGTTTCCGCCTGGAAGGCTTTCAAACACCCGTGGAAAGTCGTTAGACCATAGACCGGATCGTTCTTGCTCGTCAAGGCGTCTCGTATCGTGCTCGTAGCTTCAAGTACCTAGAAGAATACAATTATTTTGATGAGTAAAGAAAGGGGCCTGTGGAGAGAATGTATACGCACGTTAACTTGGTTGCAATACCGAACAGTCAGAAGCATAGAGAATAGGTCCGCTTCTCTACCCTCAAGGTATGGACTCTGGTTCTCAAGCATCTCCCATACGATGATCAAAGCATACTCGAGCTCATCCTCATTCTAATAAATGAAAGAAAAAAACATCAGCCAACGGGTCCCTCACCACAGGAAAAAAATAGCTGAACTCTCACCTTCGTCGGCTCCAGGAACTTCATTAACCCCGCGAAAAGCTTATTAAAGGTCCTGTCCGTATCCCAAATCGCAGAAGATCCTGAAGAATTCCCATGTAGTCCCTTCACAACAAACGGCGACGGGCTTCCAGGGGAGGTCCCAGGACTCGGAGGCGGAGAAGACTCGACGCTATTCTCTAAACAAACCAGAGCAATCCTCTGGAGCGATTCCTTAGTGATCGTCCCGTTCTCCAAAGCCTCGATATGTTGCTTCAGTTCATCGATAGCTTCTGGTTCGTTTTGGGATCGGAGAGGTGTAGCCTTGGCAAACACTAAATGTAAGGAGAAGAAAAGAGGGAAGAGAAGAGAGGTAAGCAAAACAGCTAGGTTCCAAACGGCCATTTAACGGTCACTTACACGCAGTCCGTTTCAACCACCACCCCGTCTCATGCCTCTGAGCTTGCAAAACGTCCAAGAGCGACGTCGCACCCCTCCCATGCGCAGGACTATCTTTGAACATCGCAGCCTGCCTCATAACCGCAGTCGCCCTCGCACTCGGCGTCACAGGCGGAACACCCGCTCTCGAAACAATGGGTATAGGTGCAGGCTTCGTCTTTACCCTAACCGTACCACCGTTACTGTTATTCCCGTTCGTGGCAGGAGGAACCGCAGCGACGGCGGCTGGCTTGGGCTTGGGGTTCGCAAAAGGCATAGGCGCAATCGGCTCCTGCAAGTCATTTTCATCCACCAACTCAAGCAACCTCTCCGCCGCACTCTCCGCCTGCTCCGCTCTCGCCCTCAACGCATCTTCAACCACAACAGGCTGCTGCCCACCAAACGTCACATCCGACGACAACGATCCGGAACTCAGCGCGTTCGAAACTGATGCAGTCGGTTTTGAGCCTATAGATTTGGGAGTTGGCACCTTTGCTGGAGGGAATTTTTCAAAGGCAGCGGAGAACGACATCAGGTTCATAGACCTATCATCCTCCGAATCCGTATCTCCGTCTGGAATGGGGACGGTCTGAGCCATGAGCAAAGATTCATCTTCAGCATGCCCAAGTGAAGGTAACAAAAGCGACTGTCGAACAGCCGCCGCCATGGCAGGAGGATTGAGGGTGGCGCCAGGACGTCGAGTAGGGGACTGTTGGTCTGTAGACGATTGCGGGGATGCAGGAAGAGCGGTTTGCATGGCCTTCCGAAGTGTATTCAGATTATTAGAGGACGATGCCAACGGGGAGGAGGTTCGTCTTCGAGTGCCATGCTGATTATCTGACAAAGATGGAGATCGCGCACGTTTACTTGACGCCCCGGAAGTGCTTCTGGAATGGCTGGAGTGAAGAGCATTGGAGCTTATTGAACGGGATGCAGGGACTGAAGCGAGAGGCCGGGAAGGAGGAGACCCTGGGGATGAAGATGTTCGTAGCGGGGACGCTGGTCGGGGGACACCAGCTTTGGGCGATGTTCTTGCGGCTGGCGGTGAAGTGGCTCGACGAAGGACGGGGGTCTGGGAGGCAGATGTCGCCTGATGCCGCAGAGACGGAGGAGCTGTGGCGATTGCCTTGGCTTTCGCTCGACTTGCAGCGATGGCCGCAGCAATGCTCGATTTTTTGGGAACATTCGGTGTGGTAGAAGGTAGACCTGCAGGCAACGCGGCACTGGGACATGCCCTTTCAAGCTGCTTCCGCGCAATTCCATCCAGGGATTCCATGATAGCCATAGCGGGTTCATGCCAGACTGCTTCGAAAGCCCAGAATGTAGCCCTACTGCTCTCCTTCACTGCAGGATTCGGATCGGAGAGAGCCTTCTTGACGAACTTCTCGAGGATTTCTACAGCCCCAGATCCCTCTATCGCGTTCTTCGCTCGATTTCCATGAGCTTCGATGTAAGTCTTGGCATGGACGACGGCATGCGCTCTTGCTTGAACGGTCTTCTCTTGCAACGTTGTCCACAATAAAGGAACGACGACTCTTGAAGGAGCGGTCGTGAGCTTCAAGATGTCTCTAACGCATACTTGCGACTGCTGGGCGGTGATCTTTTTGGTGAATCCAGCCATCTTCAAAAGGTTGGTGAGGAGCAGGTCGCAATAGGGATCAAGCCCTGGACCCAGTGCCGACACCAATTCGGAGTACAAAAAGCATGTATTCATTGCCACTGTCGTTCTCAAGCTGGCAACCTACATGGGATCAGTCAACCGTTGACGTGAGGAAGAATCAGGCGCACCGTCTTGAGTGACCATTGCATGAAACCTTCCTTGAGGCATGCATAGAATGCATCCGTGTATCGGGCATGAACCTCGCCCTTGAGCATTCCCCTCACCCTTTGAATGGCAG
The DNA here is from genome assembly GCA_004126415.1 of Candolleomyces aberdarensis. Taxonomy (NCBI): domain Eukaryota; kingdom Fungi; phylum Basidiomycota; class Agaricomycetes; order Agaricales; family Psathyrellaceae; genus Candolleomyces; species Candolleomyces aberdarensis. The sequence goes on from SDEE01000008.1 coordinate 117,037, forward strand.
CATCTCGGCTGGCCCAGTTGTGCTCACTTTCCCTCCCCTGTCGGACATGGTCAGAGANGCGCCTGGAGAAGGACGAGAGATACCAACCTCGAATGGTTTCGCCATTGCCGCGAATTCACTCTCGAGGTCTCGGGCAGATGCGATCTAAAAAAAGGTCAGGAACTTGACACACCGGAGATATAAAGCTTAAAAGACTTGCATATGCTGCACGGATTTCGGTGGCGTCCGAAGACGGGGTCGCAGGTGGGGGTGGAGAAACAACGTCCATTCGACTGGAAGGGCGAGAGGATGTTCCTTCCTTCACATTCGGTTGGCTGGTAGACTTGGACAGATTAGACCCTTGACTTGGAGCCCTTGGACGCTTTCCCTGCAGCATCATGCTGGGAGGAACATATTCCTTGGGTTTGGATGATCCAGCATCACCATTCTCAGAGCCGTCACGACTTTGTGGGGTGCTACTATTTCCAGCAGCCATAAGTTTTGAGAGGACGCCGTCGACAATAGTTTTCCGAACGTTCTTCTTCGTCATTTCCTTCTTCAAGTCCGCGCGAGCAGCATCCGTGACGTGAGGCCCAGAGAACAGTTCAACGACTGAGGTTCTGGCGCAATCTCGAACATGGGCATCGGTATCTTCCAAGCAGTCCACCAACAGCGAAAGGTATGGCCTCATTGGAAATTGGGGATTGGCACGCCTGAGGTGCACGAGGGTTAAGATGGACTTGACAAAACAATGAGAACCTCCATGCCCAGAGTTATGAGATTATGGCGCACCTGTTCTCTGACTTTCCAAACTTTGCTAGCCAGACCACTCTCCTTCAGTGTACGTTCAAAAATCGCCATTGGTGTCTCCACATTTTTCCCAGACTTGGACGTGAAATTGCTCGACGCGCCAGCACGGAAGGCGTATCCACCCAGCAGGACCAAGGATTCCCTTGCCTTCGCTTGAGCTCGTTCTTTGTCCCCCAGCCTATCGATAATGCCGCCAGATGTCAAGAAGGTCATAAAGACCTGTCGCAAAGTTGAGACATCGATAAACCCTGAGGACCCGTTTGCGGAGGATGAGGAAGCCAACGGAGGGTTGGATTGCAAGGTGGCGGCGCTTCGTGTCACAATCAGTGGCAAGAGGGGAGGGATGGCGTAGAGAGTGGCATTCGTAAGATGCTGGTTTGAGGTACGAAGGCATGCCTTGAATAGAGTGAGAACTGCGTCGACGTCTGGGATCTGGATTTTTGGAGGTTGTGGTCAGTATGGTCGCGAAGTACGGCGGACTAAGCACATACCTCTGCCCCGCCCTCGAACTCGAGCTGCAGCTTGGCCAAGGCATCGACCTTCACGTCAACATCTGTATTATCGTAATAAACCGCGGGTTGAGCTCTTGCGGTATAAGACAGCTGGAAACTTGAACTTGCCGTTGCTCTTGCACTGGGCGATGAGCTTTTCGATGCGCGATTCTTCAGAGGCCATGCTGGCAACCGCTAGACGGCGCAGAGGCTGTTGTTAAGGAACAACCCACGTTGACCGAGCAGGAGCGACTTTTGAAGAGGCAAGCACAAAATGCGACGCCAAAGGCCGATACTGACGCTAACTCGCTTTTGGCAACTGCCGCAAGGGCTATTTCCACGCGCGGTTGACGCGCCAAGTATCTCTCGCGGTGATGTCAGTCCACAATCATTGAAGCGTCGTACATATATACATCAACATTGTACAGGAAATATTCGCAACTCTACAACCTCATTTTGCATCCGAATGGCCCAGAGATTTTTCTGGTTGAATGTGGTCACGGATCCTCTGTTTCTACACCATTATGTCAGAAGGTTATGTCCTCTCATTGAGATGATACCTCGACATACAAGAATTTTCAATTCAGGAAAGCCTCCTTCTGTCTTGCGATCCCAAACGAGGACAGGCTTGTCCTGGCCAGTCTTCGATAGCCAAACACGGAACCTTCCCGCAGTGTCCTCAGTGTTCAGAGGCAACAAGCTGATGCAACCAATCGCAGGAGGAGGGAAAGTTAAGAACAACTCTGTTTGAACCCATGTGGCTCTATGCAGCCTAAGGATTGCATTTTGCGTAAGATCTTTCGAACGCAGACTGAGGCGACAGAGTGCCTCACCAACGGCACTGTATTGTGTTACTACCTATCAGAAGTCACCAAGCTCAATGTAAACGCACTCGATCGCAAAACTCGATGGTTACTGTGGGGACGGCGAGTGGTTCCGGAAAAACAAAGGTGGTTGGATCCAGTGGATTGTAGGCAGGTGCCTGTGTCGAGGAAGCAGGGGGCGCAGTTTCCGGGGCGTCCAAAGGGCACGACATCACAGTCAGAGTCGAGGTCGAGGATACAAGTCCAAAAGCGTGACCAAATTAGTTGTTTACGCGTTGTTTGTCCGTGAATTGATCAAACTCGTGCAGGTCGCGTTTTGTGTTCTCAAACACCGTTTCTCCCCCTCTTGACCGCCATGGCCATCGCCGACGTCTCTATGCCTCAAAGCGAAGGAATTCAGCCATCGACTTCGAATGAAAGCACCGTCAGGTGGACTGTCCATGGCAAGTCACCCGGTTGCATCGGCTCATCTCTGTTCTTAATCTCTGTCCCCAGTGGAGGTTCGGCTACTGCCACGAGCAGCTGCCAGATTTGACACTGTCAGGAAAAATGTGCACGCATATCTCGACACCCTCGAAAAGATCGCTCTTCCTTCAAAAGTTCAAGGCTGGCAAGACGTTCCAGAATTGGCGCCGTCCGTCGAGCAGATCCTCATCTGCGAGTCAAGATGTCCATTGAACATTCTCAGCGTATCGAGCGCATTGCTCCAAATTCATGTATACCAGCCATCCGACTCTGACTCCTTTGAGGAGTATTCCAACGGCGTTGGGGCTAGCGATGGCGAGGACGATACAATGGCGGCAACCGTCTGCGAGCTACCCAACAGAAACTGGGAAGGTCTCTGGGATTCCCTCATTTACTCTGACGACATAAAGATGAAGCTCTTGGACTATATTAATGCCACATTTACGCTCAGCGACGCCAATATCGATTGTACGTTCCGTATATGCATTCATTCTCTTGAAGTTCTCTGCTCACTAAGTTCACCCGCAGTCAACCTAGTTTCCTGGAACCGGGTGTTATTACTTCATGGTCCCCCAGGAACAGGGAAGACCTCACTCTGTAGAGCACTGGCCCAGAAACTTTCTATCCGTCTATCGCATCGGTACGCATATAGCTGGACACCCTCTCTGACCGAACGCTGAATTGTGGGCCAGTTACTCGCATGCTCGCCTAATGGAAATTAACTCTCATTCTCTGTTCTCAAAATGGTTCTCGGAATCTGGAAAGCTCGTTCAGCGGCTTTTTACCAGCATACACGAGCTCATTGAAGAAGAGGACGCATTTGTCGTTGTGTTGATTGGTTAGCATTCACTAGCCATTTGCTGAATATTCTTGATGGGGCTTACGACTCTAACAGATGAAGTCGAATCCTTGACTGCTGCAAGAGCTGGCGCTATTGCAGGAACTGAACCTTCGGACGGATTGCGCGTACGTTGGACCGTTGGCTCTGCTAAAAACACATCTCATCTGCTATCTCCAGGTCGTGAATGCGTTGCTGACGCAGCTCGACAAGCTGAAACACAAGAAAAACGTGTTGATCATGTCTACAAGTAACCTGGTTAAAGCAATCGGTAGGCACCTATGCTGGAACATCCGCCACATCTACTTATTTTCACTCGTGGCCAGATTCTGCATTTATCGACCGGGCAGATATCGTGCAGTATATCGACCTACCAGGTCGCGAGGCTATCTACGATATCCTACGAACATGCCTCAGCGAGGTCATGCTCAAAGGCGTCGTGTCCTCCCTAGTAAGGCAACTTCTACACCCATTACGATCTCTGATTTACACCTTCCTTCCAGCCTCTTCCAACGTTAAAGCAGGTACAATTGTACGAGCTGACGGCGAAACATGAACATTCTCCCCCAATCTCCTTTGACGCACGCGAAAGATCCAAGAATGTTGGTATACGGTTGCTTAGCTTGGCAGACAAATGCAGGGTAAGTCGTGAATTCTGTCATGGGGTGCCTCCAGTATTATTCACAGTCGAATATACAGGCACAAGGGATGTCAGGCCGTTCCCTTCGACGGTTACCCGTCCTCGCCCTTGCCCGGTTCATTGGGCTTGGAATGTCGACCTTGCCTTCGCAGTCTGACGAGCCCGACTCAGCCAACAGTGGTGCTCCTAATGTGGAGGGTTGGCTTACGGGGATGGAGACCGTGATTCAAGAACAGGGAGACGAGCTTCAACGACTACAGTAAAGGGATGACATCGAGGCAATGATAAATTGAAAGGACTGTGACTTGCATTATTTCCCGCTCATTCTCACCCGCTTTGTATTCGTCAATGGACTTCTCTCTTCAGTGGCATCGTTTCGGTTGTTTTGGTCATTTCCGCTTAATTAACTATCAGTGTAATAATGACAAGGATAGCTGTTCCTCTACGTAGGTAAGGGAGTCGAAGGCAAAGCAAGAATCTGAGCAACGGTATGTATTAGTCCAATGTATAGCTGACGAGAGACATTATCCCTCACCTAATCAGGAAAGCATGTTTTATGACGAGGCAAGGACCTCCGGGGAACCAGGAGGTGAGGGTGAATCATGGTAGCCGACGAAGGAAGTCGAGAACGGTCGTCGACGAGCGGCCAACAGTGGTCGTGGCGCCCTACTCAACATCATGACCGAGACTCCAAGCGGTCGACTCTGCGACGACGACGACGACGTAGAATAATATCTCGCCACCTTCCGCATACCTTTCTTCATGGGCTTGAAGTTCACGATTTCTCGCCACTGTTCCTTTGACAGTTGCGTTCGGCGACGAGCCGTTGACACCCAGACGTCCTTGTTCTCCCATACACGCCTGCCTAACCGCTCCTTGATTCGTTGCGACGTCCGACCCAAGACGAATTCCACCCGCTTTCTAAAGTCTTCCAAATCACGCAAATCCTTTTCAAGAATCTGGATATGGAGTTCGGCATCGAATGGTTTCGTTTTCTTTGGAAGAGGGATGGTAGTGTCGAAGTCGAGATCGAAAATGGGATCCACTCTGCGTTTCCCTCCAGCGGCGGTAGCATTTGGAGCCGACAGAGACAACCCCGCCGTCGACTTCACGTCCGAAGGAGAATCCGACGGGAAGCGACGCGCTCGGTAATTCCGCCTCGAAATATGATAATCTAGGTCTGCCTTCTTCCTCCGAAGTATCCGAGGCAGCTTCGTCGAAAGCCACCTCAACAACCCCATATTCTTATCCCGGTTGCCCAACCCTAGCACAGGTAAAAGCAAATTGCGGTTCAACGCGAACTTGGGTCGGGGGATGTCGGCATCGGCCTTTTGCCATGTTCCATGTCGCAGACTCATAACAGTCTCGCGATCAAGCCACATAGATTCATTGAGGTAGTGCCGAGCGAGCATTCGGTTTCCTGCGCGGGAGATGTGTCGAATGAGGATGGCATATGTGGTTGTGTTGGGTTCGGCGTGGGGTGGGGTAAACGACAGGCGGGGACCTTGGAGGATAGCACCGACATCATCTTCATCATCCTCGAACGACGAGAAGAAATGTTCTTGAGCGTGAGGGAGGGGTTGGGTCAACACTTCGAACGCCTGGATCATCTTGGAGACATTGCCCAAGCGACCCAAGAAGTCGATGGTGGTGTTGAGGGCCGAAGTCGAAAAGGGTACAGGGACCTGACCGGAGGTAGAGTCGAGTCCTGTTCCGGATAGCGATGCTTTGTATTTCCTTTCCAGCAGCTGGAGAGGGACTTTGTCGGGGTACGCCAAGTCGATTCCGTACGCCCACTTCATCAACGACTCGAACGCCTCGTAATCCAAACTCTCCTTCAACACGCGGAACGACAAGTCCATGTTGGCGGCGACCATCGGAATCTTGAGCTCGCGCATATCCGATAGCAAGTCATTGAATATTTTGCGCGTTTGTTCAATCATCCGTGGTCGAGCGTGTGCCATGATGGGCAACGTCAACCTATGGACGACGGCCTGGAGAACCAGCCCAACCGTTTTCGCTGTCGGAGTGTGCCCCGCACTCTTGACTTCTTCATATACTTGAATTGATCCTGGATAGTTTCCGACGGCGGCGAATTGGGTGAGGATGAAATGGTAGTCCTCGAGACCCGGAACGTGACCCGAGGCGCGAATGTTCCGAATTATTGTCTGGAATTTGCTTTCGTGTATGTGGGGCACACGGGGCTCATTTCCAGCAATGATTCGCCGTGCAGCGGATATGCGAAGTTGCTGTGGAGATGGCGAGCATTTGCGTAGAACTTGCTGGTGAACTTCGACTGGAAGTGTCTGGTAACCAAACACGTCGAGGAGGTCCACATAGCTGTTCCAGACACGCGACGGGGTGGCGTTGCCGGAGAGAGCATCTTCAAGCCCCGAGAATTGCGTCTTCCATGCAAAGTCAACAGCGGATTTGTTGTCGGTGGAGGGTGTCGACGTAGACGCTACGAAACGAACGGGATTTGCAAGTGTACTCCGTGTCGCACTGCGGGTGAAGTGCCGGAGAGCTTGCGGCCGGGGAAGAGCTTTGGAAGCGGTCTTTGTTGCTGTGGAAGAGACCGACTTGAGTAGCGACTGCGTAGGGGGCCGGCCTGGCATTGAGGGAACACCCCTCGACGTCGCCGAAGACAGCGTTCACCTCCAGCAAAATTTGGATCATGTGACATCTATCATATTTTCCCCAAGGGGAAACACCAATCACACCGACAGTTTCCTGCTTGCGAGGACGAAGGCTCGAATTAAAGGGCAGTTTAGGTCTGCTAATACGCGGATAAGCAAGAGTAGATTAGGAGGCAGCTACTGGATTTTGATATTCGAAATGGACCCAAGTGACCCCCCAATCCGCCGCTTCATGGCCCTTCGAGTAAACGCCCGCCCAAATCACAAGAAGAGCTCCTTTCTCCTCGTCGAACAGGTATGTCTCGTGGATTCTTCAATTATTCACAGGGAGGGCAGGTATATGAGAGGCCCAGGAACTTAACGAAGGATCGACCATGCCGCGGTCTCGTCTAAACTATCGATATGGGGTTGAGCGATACCCATTGCAAAAGTACATCAACAGACAACGAACCTATAAACTATCCACCGAATCAGAAACACTATCAAGAGCGAATGGCCTCCAATATTTCCATCGACGTTACGCTGTTTCCACGGATAACCTGGGGAAAGCAAAAAAATCAGATCGAAAGCAAGAGGGAGACAGATGGCGACGTACGACCGTTCCAATCGGGTGCTTTTGAGCAGGAGTGGTCTCCTCAATCCCGTCGTCAATGACCAGGTTCAGGAAGATATCATAGCCTCGCAAGGTGCCGCTGACTTTGCGGCCGCCCTGGAGATGGATGAACAACTTTTTGTCCATGAACTGTGGAGATTTCTCAGCGAACGGACCTAAGGCAGTCAGCAAGTCATGTACGCACCTTTTTGAGCTCGGGTTGAGATGCCTTGGACATTTCGGCGGCGAATGCTACGGCAGGAGGATGTGGAGAGAAAGAGAGAAAGGCTGCATGCATATGGGCTGCGATGCTTGAGTTGCCTTGCCATATTTGGACGTGCCCGATCAGTATACAGGTTCTGCTTTTGTGGGTTTAGCTGGAATTTTCAACGTTTCACTTGACTACAAACCACCCTTATTTCAACACAATCCCGGGGCTATCCTTGGGTTTTCCACTAGCTCGTAAGTAATCTGGCTTTTCTACTGGTGTGACTGGTCGACATTCAATGCAACTTCATCAGTTTTATACTCCAGAGGACCATAAGGTTTGCCGGACTCTTCTATGGCCACGTCGTCTTCTGCAACCACCAGCCCACAAGCTCCACGGTGGTCAGGTATGGGGGACACCGGAGCGACGTTTGGTGGAGCCAGTCGCGGAGGAAGCCGTGGACGCGGGGGTCGTGGAGGCAGAGGCGGCAGAGGCGGCGGCAGAGGCAACAGAGATGCCAAAAAGGACCCAGAACCTCGCCACGAGAAGTCCCAATCTGTACAAGAAAAGCCCAAGGCACCGCCCGCAAAGACTTCGACTGCTGCGGGAGCATCTGATTCCATCGAAGGTCCTCCCTCGACTCCCAGATCCAAGAACTCATCGCGAAGGCTATCACGTTCGACCCTCGCACCGATCGAGACGCAACCCCCCACCCAGCCAAATGAGCCTTCCCCGGCTTCCCCAGCTCCCCGTAGCGCAAATCGACGCAAGCGGTCTCAAGCCAGCAAAGGACCCTTGCCACCTAAGATAAAGTCTCCTGCTCCCGACGACAGTCTCATTCGGCCGGGTCGACCCGTGCTGCCCACCGTTCCCCATACTGCCCCTCCAGCCAGAGACCTTCCTCCTCACCTCGCCGGCTCCAAGCCACCCAGCAGCCCTTACGAAATGAAGTCAAACATAGATGCCCTGGTCGAACATACCAGGGCCATAGCTATGGCCGAGAATCGACCCTCTACCCCTGGAAGTCATATTGACTGGGCCGGGGACGACGACGACAGCCTTCCGGATCTCAATGACTGGGGTATCCCCTCAATTACGCCTGCTCAGACAATTTCACCCATAATTGTTGACGGTCTCAAACCATTGCCTGAACTAATTGCCAAGCCCATAGTGACTTCGAACCCAATTAATCCAGTGAAGGTTTCGTCTCCACTGGTGTCCAACGTCACTCTCGCTGAAGATATCTCGCCGTCGAAGCCAAACCATTCCAACCACCTGAAGGAGTCTGGCAAGGGCCCTGCAAAACGACAGAACAAGGCCCACCCTTCGTCGTCAGCTCGGCCTTTGCAGACCACCAATGGGAAGCCTGCTGGTCGCTGGGCTTCCGGGCGTACTACCACTATCCCAAGCAAAGACAAAGAGGAGAAGATATATGAACCCGAACCCGAACCCTCCAAACCCACTGCTCAAGTCGATGTTCCTGCAACGGAAGCAGTACTCGAGATCAAAGTTGATGAAGGTTCTCCAACGGCTACTGTCTCCGACAGTGTCGAAGCCGTTACCACCGCAAGTTCGAATAGATCCCTTGCGTCCTCGATTCACGCTCCGGCTTCTGGACGAGACCGATCATGGGATGACGTTGGGACCGGGGGCGGCCTGGCGGCGTCCATCCATGCCCCAGGGCCTACATCCAACGCCACCTCGGCCCCTGCTACGTTCCCGACTTACGACAGCCTTCCAAAGCCGCCACGTAACGACCCCTTCACCCACCGACGCCCTGCATCCCTGAATGTAAACTCTCGGACTTCTCGCGGTGGCCGGGGAGGGTACAACAACCACTCTAGAAATCATTCCTCTCCCCATACCTCATCTTCAGACGGAAGTCATCGGTCAATTCATTCTCGCCCCGTCATCACTGGAGCAGCGATATCTCAGCTGGCCAGAACCATCGTTTCTGCCGCTCCGAAATCTGCTCCTGCGGTCGCTGCCTCGACGGACTGATTTTCTCTGGTATCTTGATAAAAAATCTAACCGCCAGCTGCTCACGATTCGTATATACATCTTTTTTTGATTTTCGCTCTGGATCTCATGTCGTCTGCTCCGTGGAATGATTTCTGTACACTTAATCTCTTTCCTATCTACTCTCAATGGGCGGAACTCGTAGCCAGTTATTCTCATTCTCATTCGATACCCTCTCGGCCACTTACGTTTCCTGCTCCCGTTTGCCTCTGCTCGCTTCCTCCTCTGTTTCCCAGGTCGTCACGACTTTGAACGGTTTAAGTTATCTTACAGTGTAGTTTATCAGTACTGTGCTTCATCCTTAGCATCTACGCCCTTCTGTGTACAGTAATCGTATTAGCTCGCCGTCGTGTTTGTTCGAATACCCAAACCAATTCCCAATTTCGTCGTCGAAGTGCAGAAAAGAGAGAGAGAGAGAAAGTCATTAAATTACTCAGGACTAAAGTATGATACCTCTAAACCAATGGCTCTAATAGGGTTTGACCGACTCGACAAATCAGCCACTACGCCAAGCCCAACGAGCATCTGTCGTATTCGACCCTCCCACATCAACGAAACGTCCTAGAAAACATAACGCGAGTAAGTACTTCATCTCCAACAGCCAGCAGCGGTTTGAAATAGAACGAGGCACATACGTTGTTCGTGGAAGCTCGGGCCTTCACCACCCCATGCACCTCACCCAAGGCTGATGGGAAACTAGCAGTCGGCTTCCGCTCCGATTCGTCTTCTTGACCACCAGACTGCGTTCGAGCACTCCGCCGCAACCACCACTCCGCACCCACAGTGCACTCACTCACGTAGCTGTAGACATTAAAATCGAATCTTGAGGATAGCGTCAAGTCCCGCGAAACACGCGCTGTGTAGGCACTTTGAATATGTCTGAGCACCGGGTTAAACATGACAGTCATTGTCGTTGGAGGTTGCGAATAGTGAGACCGCTGTGGGGAATGATGGCTGCTAGACGACGACGCGACGGGCGAGGACGCGGGGGGTTCTGGGGACATGGAGCATGGAGGAGGGATCTGTGCAGAAGGTGGAGAGGCGTCTGGTTGGGTGGAGAATCGGATACCGGTCAATACTAAACAACCCAGTCAACAAAGAAACAATGAGTTCAGTGTCAGAGGAACTATCAGCGGCTTGAAAAACACAATAAACGAACCTCCTCTGCTGCGCTCCTTGGCGTTGAAGTATAGTTCAGCACCTATTGATACACGCCCTTTCAATCCGCCGGCCACGGGGTCCTCTTCGTCGACACGTTTTACACCAATTCGACTCCCGTTTGTACTTGCTGAAGAGCTTCCGTTGTCGCTAGTTTCACCAGAAGGGGATGCGAGGCGTCCAAAGTTGTGGAGAACCCTCACGCCCCATACGCTATCCTTGGCACTATAAGTGTATTCGGTGCACCATTTGCCAATATCATGTTGCAGATTAATCAAGATGTCACTGGGGTCACTTCTCCAACCTTGCAGCTCCGGTGGAATGGTGGACAAGGGTTCGGAAATGGCTGCTATGGATGCCTGAAGCGTAGGAGACAGCCGTGTCGAGTAAAGCGCATCGAGCCTCTGTGTAGGTAGATAAAACCTGCCATACAACAGGTAATCTGAACAGTGAAAACTTGGTATGAAGTGAATCCGAAGGGAGGAGTTAATCCGGCATACGGACCTCGGGTGTCAACACGCTCCCCTGCGAGCCATTCCTCTTCCTTTCCTTCAGGTCTTCGTGGTTGATCGTATACTCTGAACCGGTTAAGCATGTCCTTGAACCTGACCGTCCCCGATGACTTGACATCCAGGTCACACGACGTGAATATGTATCCAATGGAGCCGCTCAGTGTTGGCATTGCTGTCATTGAATAGCTCGTCTTGAACAACGGATTGGGTGATTTGGACACCGTGAAGTGCAGTCCTCGGGGGACATTGAAGTCAAGGACCGCTGCAGCTGTGCATAAGAGAACAGCTACGTTCGGAAAAAGCTATTGGACATTACCGCTTGAGGACCGAGTGAAGTTTGCGTACGAGTTGTCCTCGTTCCATCCTGTCTCCTTGTAGTAGCTTCGTAAGACATATGAAGCGAATGGATGCATGAAGCTCTTTAAATTATGTTGGACTAGGGGAGATGATCATGATAGGTATGATATATACTTGGGAAAGCGTACTGCGGCGGTGTCTCTCGGCAAGGTGGTGGCGGTGTTCTATTTGAATTTAGATTCCTGAACGCTGCTGTCGCATCGTTCACCGGTTACCGTTGGAAAGTAAAATGGTATTATAATTAGTCTCAATGCTAGCTACGTGGAGTCTTTCACATCGAAGAGAAAGTCATTAAATTACTCAGAACTAAAGTATGATACTTCTAAACCAATGGCTTTAATAGGTTTCGACCGACTCGACAAATCAGATACTACGCCGAGCCCAACGAGCATCTGTCGTATTCGACCCTCCCACATCAACGAAACGTCCTAGAAAACATAACGCGAGTAAGTACTTCATCTCCAACAGCCAGCAGCGGTTTGAAATAGAACGAGGCACATACGTTGTTCGTGGAGGCTCGGGCCTTCACCACCCCATGCACTTCACCCAAGGCTGACGGGAAACTAGCAGTCGACTCCTGCTCCGATTCGTCTTCTTGACCACCAGACTGCGTCCGAGCACTCCGCCGCAACCACCATTCCGCACCCATAGTCCACTCACTATCATAGCTGTAGACATTAAAATCGAATCTTGAGGACAGCGCCAAGTCCCGCGAAACACGCGCTGTGTAGGCACTTTGAATATGTCCGAGCATCGGGTTGAATAGTGCAGTGATTGTTGTTGGAGGTTGCGAATAGTGTGACCGCTGTGGGGAATGATGGCTGCTAGACGACGACGCTACGGGTGAGGACGCGGGGGGTTCTGGGGACATGGAGCATGGGGGAGGGATCTGTGCAGAAGGAGGAGAGGCGTCTGGTTGGGTGGAGAATCGGATACCGGTCGATACTAAACAACCCAGTCAACAAAAAACAATGATTTCAGTGTCAGAGGAGGAAGCGTTAGCGGCTTGAAAAACGCAATGAACGAACCTCCTGCGCTGCGCTCCTTGGCGCTGAAGTATAGTTCAGCACCTATTGATACGCGCCCTTTCAATCCGCCGGCCACAGGGTCCTCTTCGTCGACACGTTTAACACCAATTCGACTCCCGTTTGTATTTGCTGAAGAGCTTCCGTTGTCGCTACTTTCACCAGAAGGGGATGCGAGGCGTCCAAAGTTGTGGAGTACCCTCACGCCCCACATGCTATCCTGGGCATTATAAGTGTATTCGGTGCACCATTTGCCAACATCATGTTGCAGATTGATCATGATACTACTGGGGTCACCCCTACCTTGCTGCTCCGGTGGAATGGTGGATAAAGGTTGGGAAATGGCTGATATGGACGCCTGAAGTGTAGGAGACAGCCGTGTCGAATAAAGCGCATCGAGCCTCCGTGTAGGTAGATAGAACCTGCCATACAACAGGTAATCTAAGAACTTGATATGAAGTGAATCCGGAGGGAGGAGTTAATTCGGCGAACGCACCTCGGGTGTCAACGCGCTCGCCCGCGAGCCATTCCTCTTCCTTTCCTTCAGGTCTTCGTGGTTGATCGTATACTCTGAACCGGTCAAGCATGTCCTTGAACCTGACCGTCCCCGATGACTTGACATCCAGGTCACACGACGTGAATATGTATCCAATGGAGCCGCTCAGCGTTGGCATTGCTGTCATTGAATAGCTCGTCTTGAACAACGGATTGGGTGATTTGGACACCGTGAAGTGCAGTCCTCGGGGGACATTGAAGTCAAGGACCGCTGTAGCTGTGCATAAGAGAAGAGCTACGTCCGAAGAAAGCTATTGGACATTACCGCTAGAGGACCGAGTGAAGTTTGCATACAAGTTGTCCTCGTTCCATCCTGTCTCCTTGTAGTAGCTTCGTAAGACATATGAAGCGAACGGATGCATGAAGCTCTTTTAATTATTTTGGGCTAGAAAAACGAGCGTATTATGAAGAGGAAGGACTGAAGACCATGAAGACGGGAGATGATAGGAAAGCGTACTGCAGCAGTGCCGCGAGTCTTCTCGGCAAGGCAGTGGCGGTGTTTTAGATTCCTGAACGACTACTGTCCTATCGTTTACCGGTCACCGCTGGAAAGTAAAATGGTATTATAATTAGTTTCAATGGTAGCTACGTGGACTCTTTCACATCGAAGACTGTCCGCGTTCTATTACTGTTCGACGCATCTTGCGCAGCGGTTTCTTGCCAATGAACAACCTCAAACGGAGTCGGCTCTCCGACTCGGAAGAATTCAATTCGTCTCGAGGTTCCATTGCTATCTTCCATCGAGATATCTTCACCCTGTGAGGATGGTATTATATCCTCATCTTCTTCTAAATAGCTGTCAGCACAAGGGTAATCTCACCTATTCTAATTTACCACATTACCATTCTCAACGATGGCGACAGTGTCGAAGAATGGCTCAATGAATCGGAGAAGAGGCTCTAGATTGTCATTTCTTTGTTGAACTTGATCGAATACTTCTGTTGGCGAGTCTTTGACAATTGGCAGCTTCATATCTCCAATTCGCGAATCAAAGACCACCAACCGGGGGAGACATCTATGAAAGTCGGGACGCCAAAGTCACACGGAATAAGGCAAAAAACTTACCCAGGGGTCGAAAATGAATGCAGGGATGCAAATGTTTGGGAGATGAGGGAGACATATGACGAAACGCAGTGGGAATACCTGGGTCCATAATATGACGGATTGTAAGGAACGGCCATAATTGATACTCACGAATCTTGGGTGGAGGAGAAATACTGCGAGGGCTCATGCAGTATGATGAGACCAGGATTAGTGATCCTGACTGTCTTTGGATTCGTGGCCGCGACCAAAGACTGGTCCTGGTTCGAACGAGGCAGCCGGAGCATAGATAAAAGCAAGGACAGGTGAACCGGTGTTGGTGGGTAACTGAAGGATCATGAGATGAAAACCAAATAGAGGAAAGTATTAATGGCCCCACAGCACGTCGACACGCGAGACCGCTTCTATGTTACTCCCAAAGAGAGAATTGTTGGCAAGCCATTCATCGTTTAAATGTACCAACGCCTCTTTGAGCGTAGTTCTCGAAGGCGAGAGTATTATCGGACGTGATTGAGAGTACTCCTGGGCAAAGGACACTGCGAGGTGAACCGGTGCAGAGACATGATAAGGGCCGGAGACAAGGAGGTGCTGGAACTGAGGCAGAGGACGCGCTGCTGGTTGTGGAAAGAGAGAAGGCATGAATGCATGATTAACACACGTGAATGAATCAATCTTAGATATCATCCAATATGATCGTGACCAATAGCGTTCGCCACTTTGCCGCCACTGGCATGGGCACCGGACACATGTCGTGAATCAAAATATCCTCTACAGCTATGCACAGCTCTCCAAAGATTCGTACGCCAGTCTCTAGAATAGAGTCTGTACTTAAACCCCTTGGAACTGGCCCCTGGGTTTTGACATCCTGACACTTGTACACCATGTCAGCCCCCAAGCAGCAACCTCATTTTATCATATCCCTGGGGAAGAGCTTGGCCCAAATTACTGCTGAATTCTCCCCGATACCTGGGTATGGACTCCTCTGTGCTGCCCTCTGTAGTATCCTCGAAACCTGTGACAATGTTACTCAGAATCGGTGAGCACTACTGCTGTACATGTGCCCCACTGTCTAGTGTATCTGACTCTATCTTCATCATATTGCCTTGGCTCTCAGATTCGCGTCACGTCAACTTGCTGAGCGTTGCCACTATTTCCTCCTAGCTATACGGGAGAGCGAAGATAAATGCTCGCTTTCGAATCCGAGGACAGCGAAAGCTACTGCCGAAAGGTACGTGCCATCCAGTCGGATATGGCTTGAGTGCTAATCGTAATGGCCATCTAGGGAGCTCGTCTCAATCAGGGATAGAATGGAGAAGTGGGCAAAGATGGGCAAATTCAAAAGCTACGTGAATCAAGATGATATAGCAAGAGAAATCGTCGAGTGTCATAGCTCGCTTTCAGACTGCATCACCAAACTTCAGGTCAGCTTTTCGACATGATCAGTATCCCCACTACTTACACCAGGTATTGTTAGTTGACGTCCCAGTTCGAGATTCTCGAGTGGCAAAAGGAATTTTCGCAAAGGTCGAAGCAGGATCACCAGGTGCTGGTGGAGCATCTAGCGGACGTCCAAGCGAAGCAAGAAATATCTAACGACCTACTCCGCAACAACAACGAAATGTTACGAACCCTCATGACAATGATGCAGACCGTAAGTCTTGCGTAGTACTTGGAGGTGCCATACCCTCATTCCTTGCATTTAGGCCATGGGTGAAAACAAGCAAACAGCAGAACGAATCCAGCATGGTTTATCCCAGAACTTATATCAGCTGCAAAAGACCTCTGGGCAGCTATTGCCCAATTTCAATCTTAACTCTGGAGAAGTGAAGAGAACAAGTGACTTCCCTGTCCGAGGCAACGCTACAATGGATATCTACGAAGGAATATATCTGGGTAGCGAGCGGGTTTCTATGAAAGCCATCCGTGCAATGAAGACAGACGATCGAACTGTTCATGTAAGGCTTCCACCTACACACTGTAACTGCCCACAACTGACTCGCACAAAACAGAGGTTCAAGCGAGAGGGCGAGATTTGGGCCAAGGTCTGGGAAAGGGATCGCGGTCAATACATTGTCCCGTTCTACGGGTTCTGTCAGATCGACGGCCCTTTCCCCTATATGATCAGTCCTTGGCAAGAAAACGGAAATACTTTGAATTACATCAAGGCAAATGACTCCAAAATCGATTATCCCCAGTTCGTGAGTTTCATTCCCTGGGTTCTATGTGTAAAATTTACAGCACTGACAATCGGGCCTATAGCTCAAAAGGATAGCACTCGGCGTACACCTTTTACACACCTTTAACCCTCCCATCGTCCACGGGGACATCAAGTCGGTTAGTTGTTTCCTTTGGCAGCTCATAGAATGAATTCCGACTATTCAACAGGTGAACATCTTGATCGACGATGAGGGTAACCCTCGTCTCACTGATTTCGGCCTCTCTCAGGTCTGTTCGTTTCTCTTCTTGGTTCATGTCCGGACTTTAAAGGGGTCTCTCGTGCAGATTATCGACGATGTTTCTGCGGCACCCTTCACACAAAGTAGCATCGTTGCGGACTCCTTCCGCTACTTTGCACCTGAAGTCTGTACAGGAACTGGAGTGATGTCAACTATGGCTGATATATACGCCCTTGGAATGACTGTTCTCGAGGTAAATCCCCACTTCCTCTTTCATAATGTTAACCTTGCATTGAATACGAATTTCTTCCCCTTCAGATTCTGACGCACCAACAACCATATCGCAAAGTGAGGCTTCATACGGAAGCTGTCGTCCGGGCTGCTTCTGGCCAGAAACCAGAACGGCCGACAGAAGATAGGGTGAAGGAAAGAGGATTGAATGACGAACTTTGGGGGAGCATGATGGCGTGCTGGTCATTGACACCGGAAGGAAGGCCGACTATACAGCAGTTCATTGCGGTCCTGGATTCTGTAATTGTGTCGCGGTAGTTCTTCATTAGCGTACCAATACTTACATGGTTGAACCTTGTGAGCCGTAACGTCCACGTTTTGATTTGATTTTGCAATTGCGTGTAACATCAGGGAATTAGCCGTCGGCAAGACCGGCAGCGCTCAGCGCCACGGGCAGGGAACTCCACCATCACTTTCCAGTTCTTGTTCTCGCCTAGCTGACCCCCAGAGCTCATCGCCGGCGACGATGAGCAGGAGCTCCTCGCTTCTCCCTCGCTCTCTAGTACTGCTCGTTCTCTTCTTCGTTCTCAATCGCACAGATGGCGTTGTGGTTCCCTTTTCAGACTGTTTCAGCCCACAGGCCAACCCCCAGAACAAGCTCAGCGTCTCCACCGTTTACGCACAAGTCCTTAGTGACGAGCAGCACGGCACCGTCCTCAACCTCACAGTTTTTGGGAGTAGCCCTTCTCAAATCATCGGCTTGACTAATAGCAGTGGAAGCCTTGGTAAGTCTGTGTAGTACCTTTTGAGAGTATTGTTATCAACCAACGTCCGCAGCCACACTTTTCACCACGACCTCGATCTTGACCCTCAACGCGTGGAGAAGTTCTGAGTACCTATGCGAGAATTTGAGGCCGCCATCTCCCCTTCCAACCCTTGCAACACCAAACACGACCTACTGTCCAATTGCCGCGGGGCCTTTCGCATTTTCGTCCAGAATACCGTGGGGCAATGACCGCGAACTCACAACACTGCATACTCAGCTGAGAGCGGTGGACCCCTTTGGCGCGGAGCTCGTGTGCGTCGATGTCGATACAACACCATTGGATCCAAACCCTCACACGATCTATGGAATGGCCAACATCATATTGTGGAGCACTGTTGGTTTAGCTGTGGCATATTGGTTGTTGGTCGGCCTTGCGCGAATATCAGCAGCATGGAAGCGAGGGCTATCGAGGTCAGGAAAAGGGTTGTGGCCTAAGGCACAGAGCGCAGGGTTCATCCTTGCCAGTGCTGTGAGCGGGGAGCGGTTGGCAAACGCACCTGCCCTTTTGCGCTTCTGTAAGTCCACCACCCCGGTTTTTACATCATTTTTACTCATGCACATGTAGGTACTCCTTCGCTACGAGACGTCATTTTCCACACTCAATGGTGTGCACTATTGGGGATGGTGGCAGTCCAATGGCCTCAGTTCGCCTATCCTCTACTTACCCAGACCGCCTGGTCTACGCTGGTTTTCAACGTCTCCCTAACTCCCGGAGCTCGAGATCATCTCTGGAACCCCTTGACCAACCCTCCGTTCGATCCTCCCGCCGGTTTTGCTGATCAAATCGCTGATCCTCAATCCCCAATTTACATCAACCCTACGGTCCCGAATACCCTCTACACCCTCCCCGAAGGAGCTTCACATGGCATTTCTTCTTTTGCCTATACTCTTGGGATACGGCCACAAGATCTGTTTCCCACTTGCATGATCCTCTTCTTGGGGATTGTAGCAGGCACAATCGTCATTAGTGGAGTATTCTGGTTTATTGACGTTTTCGTGACTAGTGTCTTGAGGAAGTTCACCGGAAACACAACATATGGTCCAACTAGTCGAAACCTCAAAGGCCCTGCCCTAGGCACTGCAGCGAAGGAGGTTGATACCCCCGTAGCACTATTGGAGGAAGATAGGCCGCTCAACAATCCTGGTCTTGGATTTCCCTTGACATCAATATCATCACGGAACGCCCTATCCATCAGTCCGAGCGGTGAGCCTCGAGAGAGAGGTTATCATCGCTCCTGGTGGTGCTTCCGTTTCCGCTCAGATATCGGGTCATTTCATGGAAATGTCCTCCACGGCAACCTCGTTCGCCTCCTCATCCTCTTCCACCTCCCCATAACTGTCTTCAGTTGTTATCAGATGACATTACCTCGATCAGTTGTGTCGGCCGCTTCCATTTCACTCGGGGCACTGTCCTTCGTGATCTTCTCTCTCCTCCTCCCAGCACACCTCGTTATACGAGTGACCTTCACCTCGACCAACAGGCTGTATGACGACGTGAGGACGCTCCTTTCACTGGGTCCTCTTTACAACCATTACCGTCACGGTTCGCAACTTTTCGCCACCCTTCTGTTCGCTACCAACATCGCCTTCGGTGTTACGATCGGCGTCGGTCAAAAGAGCGGCACCGCCCAAGCTATCATTATCTTGGTCGTTGAGGTAATTTCAGCATTGGTGACGAGTATCTGGTTACCTTGGGGAACCGGCGCCAGCATGGGCTTGATCAGCTTCCTGTTTTGCGTTGCCCGGATCGTAGTTGCTGTATTGTTGGTCATTCTCACCCCAACAGTAAGCTTTACCGTTCTTCGCCGTGCAACTGTAAATTGATTCCCCCTTTAGATTTCAGTGGGCGCNGGTCCCGGAGGCTGGGTAGCATACGGCATCCTCATCGTCCTTGCATTGGTCTACCTTGCCCTGGTGCTCATGTTCCTCATCAAGCTCATTGAGGCCACGATCAGAATTTTCGGCAGGGTTGGCTTTGACCGTTCACGCCACGTTCATGACGCAGGTCTCTTCGGGGCATGTGGGCTTCTTGGATGCTGCGGCTCAAGGAGGAGAAGGCGGAGGGGCAAGGGGAAGGGCACTGGCAAAGGCAGTTCAGGGGACAAATACAAATCCTCTGAGCTGGGAGACTCACCATCCAGCCTGAATGTCGGGAGCGGATTCCCAGCCCGGCGAAACTCCGACCTCTCTTCGTACAATCCACCTGCGGCCCTGCTTGGTGCTGATGGCGGATCTGACCAAGGAAGCATTACGAACCCTCGATTCCTGGGGAGTGCGGATTCGAGAAAGGGAAGCACGCATTCCCAACCGCCCAGCGTATTACGACCCGAGCATGCCAATCAGCCGTACCGAGAAGAAATTGACAGAGAGTGGTGGAATGAGAATGAAGGTCAGGGAGGTGCTTTCATTATGGGTGCCTGGCAGCCGTTCGGCTCAAGTGGGAATGCGACTGGTCAATCTGGGCCAGCCTCTAAGTATATGTCTGTACCACAATCGCAGCAAGCCTCCAGACCTTCACCTTCTCCCCAAGCGACGACGCCGTCCACTGGGTTCTCCCGCGTTGGCGGGGGTCGGGCTCATATTGACTCGCCCTATGCAATCAACCCCACGGGCAACAACCACTCGCAACTTGGACTACCGAATTCTTCCAATACCCCAGGACATGTATTCCCATCTAGCGGACAGCTTAGCGTGCCTCCTCCACAGAACGCTGGGTCAACGCAACCTCTTCGCTCGTCGCCTGTTCAATCGCATTCCCCGTCTGCCGTAGTGTCCCATCCTCCATCATCTTTCCCTCGTCACCAAGTTCCCCCGGCAAACTACATGGATGAAGAAGAAGCTCCTCTGCCGTTGTCAAGTGTACGTCAAGCACAACCAGCCCCCGTGCCGATGGATCAACTTCAGCATCACCAGCATGCTGAACTCGAGCCCTTGCCTCCAGGAGCTATGCAACCCGCCCACATCCGAACCAAATCGCAAACCGCTATCATTGAAGATGCAGGACCGCTCTTGTACAACCCCGCTTCCTCTTCCAACTCCGCCTCCCAAACGGGTATCTCTGCACGCTTCTCTCTATCCGGCCTCCAGCCCATCAAGATACCTTCCTTCAGCAGTTCATCAGGATTGAACCCCAATTCCGCCTCCAGGACTCAACCCCCTCCTTCCGCACCTCCAATGTTCACGCTCAGCGCGGATGATGACGATGCTGATGATGACTCTGGTGCTGATGACCAACAACAGAAGAAGAAATGGTATCAACTGCGGAAGAAACGTCCACATAGTAGCGAAGGTCGGACGACTACGAATACGACTACTGGGTCGAGTAGTTCGTTCCCCGTTGCGCGGGATCAGGAACTGGGAGCAGTTGGTGGGGAGTCGGGAGGTGGGACAGGGTCGTCCACACCCCAGAGATCGTTCGTTGTAATCCGGAAGCCGCCTAGTGGATCTATGTCAAGGTTGAATCAACCCAGTGGATCGTCGTCGCAGGGTCAACGAGCGACTTCATCTTCATCGAGGTCGAGACCTCCAACACGGTAACATTGCCCTTTAAGCTTTATATATTGGTTCTTGGAGAGACAATTGTTTTCGTTCCTTTTGACTTGTTATACAGTATCTGTCTCGCATTGTTTTCTGTGATATCGTTGGACGGACCGGTGCCTTTCTTCGAGTTTTGCTCTTTTTATAATTTCACCATTTGACAGTGGAATGTCGACTATCCCTCCTGCGTTGTTAGTGTATCTCTTCTACCATCAACGGACCTAAATCATGCCATCTCTTGTTCCTATCATCATGCCCCTTCACGACTGCCAACTCATCTTGGCTCCCATCGTATCTAGTTTAATAAACTCAAATATAATGTATCCGACCCCTGCAGTTCCTTCGTCAAGCCAATGCCAGGTGGAGAATCACCGGTAAGGGGAGCTCGTACCAATGGGATGTCAAGCGCTCCGGGGTACATGTATTATGCAAATTTGTAGGTGTACTCGATATCCGGCGTAAAATACAGATTTACTTTTATTCTCATTTTCAAGCGGAAACAACAACGGACTCGGACTGTGCTTGAAGCTTTGCTCTACCCTTCATCGCGAAATAATCTTTGTGCAGTCCGCATTCCGTCTTTTCCTTTCCCTTCCATCTTCCATCGCGCTCACCCTCGCCCTCCTTCACTTTAGATGTGCTGTGCCAGTCACCGATGCTCTTGTATCCCTGGCTAAGGAGCTTGTTACGAGGAACGTTGTTGGAGTTGATGTGCCACTCGACGATGCTGAATGGCCAATTAAAGAGGGGGTTGAGTTTGAAGAGACCAGTGACGTCGATCTCGAGAGGTTGAAGGTTCGCTCGGTCTCCGCCCTGAGATGCTCTACGGCCGGTAATGACGGATTTGACGTTCAGGTGCTCGTATGCCCTACGGGCAGGTTCGACCTGATCGATGCAGCTTAGTGCCTATCCCATACACAGAATTCAAAATAAACCAGGCCCACCTTGACGGCATAGTCGTAGGTATTTTCGTCGTTCTCCCAGAGATTCTCGCCGTATTTCTCCTCGAAATCGGCGGCGCTCTCGCATTCCTCTGGCTTGTAAACGTAGATCCTCTTCCCCTCGGCGCTATCCCCATGCCTCGCATCGACATACCCATACCTCTGTTTGACCTCCTCGACCAGTTCGTATGTTTCACGGAAGTGGTACAAAGTGTCTAGGAAGATCAGAGGTGGTGGGTTATCGGTTATTTTCGAGAGCATGTCGATGGAGACGAGGCCCGTCAAGCCAAAGGCCGTGGTTTGGTACAGGTTCGGTAGGTGGTCTAAACCCCATCGTAGAATGCCCTCAGGCGTAAGAGTGGACAAGTGGGCGTTGATAGATGCTAGGAGATCTTCTGGGAGGGGTGAAGGCAGGGGTTTTGGGAACACAGTGTCGGATGGAGCCCCCATTTTGTCGGCTAGATATCGATGCTCAGAGAATTGCAGGGATTTGCGGGGAACGAACGAGCAATGATCTTGCTGAGCTATATCGCACGCAGGAGAGGGCATAAGATGATTAATAATTTTTCCGTTTTCCATTGGAGCTTTCATAGCTCATTAGTGGATGCTTTAGTGAGCAGACCGATGGTGTCAAGATGAGGAATCTGGCAAAACCGGCAACCACGTGATGGTGCCGCCGCCACCTTGCTCAGCCGGGAAACGGGCGCTTAATTCGAGAAAAAATATATGTCAGAAATCTGATGGCGGCCTCAAGCCTTGCCAATCGCCACTTGCTTCTTGTGGCGCTCAACAGGTGATTTACGGTCGCGAGCCATGCAGACCCCACGATACAACCGATTGAACCGCAAATGATCATATTGATCAGGCCAAAGCTTTCGCACCACCAAGTATCGTCAGCCCATAAGCTTTGGAGTGGGAAGTAAAAGCAGTGAAGCTTAGAGCATATTAGAGTGTTTGCCTAGTGCACAAACACCTGGCGGTGCCAGACTTCGGTTGTGCACTAGATTCTTCTGGGCTCGAGCCAGCCGTGACCAGTGGGAGGGAGCCTTGGGGGAGCCTGTGACCGGGGGCCGTTGTGAGATGAAGTGTCGATTTATCGCCACACTTCGTTTGTTCGTCGCTGTCCACTACGCCATCGGGCCAGCACCAGAAGGTTGGTTCAAGTCTCATAACTCTCAAAGCATATCTCCACAGCGAATAGCTTGCCTATCGGAAAAAACGCATGTCAACTTCTGCCCGTTCAAAGCCATAATGAAAGCGAGGACGATGGCCTCGAGCTCAGTGACACATTAGAATGATCTCTTCCTTTCTCCTAGTCTTCTCCTACCCTATTGGGTCTGGAAGAGCAGTGAAAGCCGCCAGGCATTTGGGTAGTCTGGGAATAGAATGGTGTGCGGTACGCGTCACTTAGGCTTAGAAGAACGAGGCAATGCGCGGTTGCAGGTCACCAGGTCAGAAACAGACAGAAAAGAATCGATTCACGGCTGAATATGGGCCGAGCTATCGCCTTACAAGTATTTGCGAGTATGGGTCAAGCAAGTAAAAGCCTCCCAAGGGCGACTGTGTACCAGTTCAACCCATTTTTAACCTGAAGTTCGTGTTTTGCGACCCTGATTAGTGGCCGATTTCGTCGCGGTTCCATGAAGGGGTAGAAAGTTTCGTTTCGTTGACCCTATGACCGAACTTCGGAAATTGCGTACAGCAGCACCATACAGTATTGTGTAGCACGCCATACTTGGTTCCAGCGGAAGTAAGCTGCATGGGCGCTCCGACCTGGCAGTTCACGAGTGTTAGGACGGGAGAATCTCAGAGATTTCTCGGAGAGGCCAATTCCTGGACGAGTTTGATGTGAGCAAGCTCCATATGATTCAGTTCTGAAAAAACACGGAATTATTTGATTCATTATCAGGACCAGCTTGGTTTTGGGTGCGGTTGGGGTCGAAATCGAAACGGTGTCGAACGCACTCGAGTCCCCAGCTTCGAAGGTCCCCTTGAAAGTAATCACTCAAACCAATATCAATAGCTCCCAAGCGCAGTTCTCTCACTATTTCTGGCTCTGGCACCGCGACGGTCGGTCAGCTTACTCTGAAGACCGTCGCGGCATCGAGAACGCAGACATCGTCTGTGGTGTTGTTAATGACCCCGGCTGCCGAGGCCTTCATTCGCAAGAACCTCAACGTCTACGACTTGTATCAGCTATACGATGACGGCAAGGACAGGCTGGACACCTACATCCAAATGACAGAGGGTTGATTGGATCTTCTTGGTGTCCGAACATCAGGCAATGCAAGCGTAGGTCGTGCTGAACAAGGTCTGCACTGGTCAGGATGTCGTCGGCCTCTTCTACGGCTACTCTGCCAAGGCTCGGATGCTTCCTGGTATCTCAGCCGGAGACTGCCTCTTTGCTGACCTTGGCATCGATCCTTCCCTCAAACGAGCCACTTGATCCTGTGGTAAGTCGTCGACAATGTCGAGTTCAACTTCACGGACATAGAGGTCAGCATCCAGATGTCTTGCTCCGCTATTTAACTCGACAGCTGACCTGTGGTAGTGGTATAGAACCCGGCGTTTGACGAGCTGGTCAAGCGCCTGGGAAGGCCAATGGCGCTGACCACAAGCTCACGCACCACATCGCGTCTGTCTTTCCTATCGGCCATTATCGATTATCGACCAGCCATCGGCGAGCTCAGGGCCTTTAAGTCAGGAAGAAAGCCAACGCGTGTTCTACCTTCTATATCACTACCGTTACTCTGAGGACAAGCTGGTGGAAGAGGTCCTCTGTGAGCTGGCGAATCATCAGCCTGGAAAGAACTCCTCGCTCAAGGAGAAATTTGCCGGAAGTCCTGGCACCCGACCCTTGAAGGAATTCAAGGTGGACCAACAAAGCTGGGTTGAAAAGAGTAGGCTGCTCAACAAAGAAGAGAAGAAGGCGTATCACTGGCCAAGGCGTCCAAACCATTCTCAGCAATTGAGACTGCATCTTGCTTTGCAAAAATTTGACGCACCGCAACAGACGGCCAGGAAGCGCTTTCTACTGCACTTATCATTGCGATCATCTTAGCAACCTAGGCGTCCAGCCCAGGTTACACAGTACCGTTTTGCGCACTGTGCACAAACCCCTTGTCGTTGATTGATTGAAGTAAGTTTGCTTTGCTCGGAGGCAACTGGTCTGAGCAATAGCAGGATGGACACAGACACGGCAAGGATGTCAATTGAGATA
This sequence comes from Candolleomyces aberdarensis, assembly GCA_004126415.1. Lineage (NCBI taxonomy): Eukaryota > Fungi > Basidiomycota > Agaricomycetes > Agaricales > Psathyrellaceae > Candolleomyces > Candolleomyces aberdarensis. Next base: position 142,338 of record SDEE01000008.1, read on the forward strand.
CGAGATACAGAATAGTACGAACGGGGTCTGTCTTCGTCATGGTTTAACCAACCCGTCAAGGCCACATAGTAGCACGTACGATAGGTAAAGGAATATGACGACGCCACTGCCTGCATCAGCCGCAGCGAGCTCGACGATGTGGCTTGTTCTCGTGAGCATCCCGGGGGACGCCTCGCTCCGTCAACCTGGAGATATGTCGCCCACCAGACGAGTGAACGCCTGTGCTTCAGCTGGGCGCTCCGATGGTTGATCGTCGGACACTAGAGAGAAATGAAAAAAGTTGAAGAGAGAAGCCTTTTATACCTCCTGATCACGTGCACCCTGCGAGTTGTCTACTTCTTTTGGCCTTTTGATATTTCAAGCGCCAGAGGAGGAAGTTTCTATCCAAGATAAAATTACCATTAAAATTATGCTAGGAATAAAATGTCCTGAAATTAAGCGAATTTCATAGGAAGGGCACCTTCTGCATTTCTCCAGCCGCCAACAAATCGTCGTCGAATGCCTCTTCCTCTCCTTCTTCACTCTCAAGGCCTTCATGGTCACCATCTTCGGCATCATATTCGTCGTCGTAATGCTCTCCCTCCTCGTCGCTGAAATGGATATCCTCCTCTTCGTCGATAAGCGACCCCGGCATGCTGGTCATGCTCCGCCTTCTTTCTCTTCTCCTCCGCCTACCGACGGCTCCATCTGACAATGTCGCTTCATCATCATCTTCACTGTCATAGTACGATGACCCTTGAGACTCTGGACTAGCACTCCTTCTGAGGTTATTGACGGTTGTCATGAACCCTAGAGTAGAGCTCAGACGTTCGAAGGACGACATCTGCCTCAGGTCATTGTTCCGATAGCCCGGTTGGTCACTTGCAGCCTCCTCCTCTTCATACTTGCTGTCTCTACGGTCACCTGCTGCAGTTTGACCATTCGCCAGTAGTGTGGATTGTCGGTTTCCTAAGCTGAAGTTCCGCAGCCGAGCCAGAGCACTCTGATTTGAGGTATCAGAGCGTGCGCTCAAAGCCGGGGATGGTGGGGACAAGTCTGGTAACGGGAACTCCTGCACTGGTGCACGCCAATAATTGAAGTCCGTGTACTCTGGTGTCCACTTCCTATGGATGGGAGGGAACATTTGGTCCACAAGGTCCGTCATGTGAATGTATCTGGCGACACTAAGGTTAGGGAGGCGTAATACAAAGTCACTAAGAGTTGGCTTACGAGCTCTTATACCCAGCTAGCTCCAACAACTCCATCTTGACCTCGCCAGCGGAATCGATCGTAAATATTCTCGCACTAGGTATGTTCACGCTCCTATAACTGAGAGCATCTGTGATACGGTTGCCGAACCCAGCATAAAACTGGTACTTGGCATGCTCCCCGAATAGCCGTTGGATGTCCCTTAGACAAGCCATCTTGAAGACCTCCGGTTTTCTCAAAACAACCTCCCTGGAAATGATGAAGCAGCGTTAACAGGGTAAGCAAAGCAGTCATAGTTACAGAACGTACCGATGCAAAGACGCCATTAGTCGGTCTGGACTCATGATCACTGGCCCCTCGGGTAGCTGGTAGTTATTCTGTTTGATCCCCTTCAAGTATCCGCGGGTAGCATCGGCCTGGCCGATTGCGCGAGAGGTCAAGTACATAATCTTGTATCCGTTTCTTGTGATATCGGTGTAAAGCTTGGCCACACCAAGGTGCGTCCAGTCTCTCCCTATCATTGCGAAAACGTGGCCAAGACCATCGGACCTGCGGAAAGATCCACTTGAGCGACGGAGGCCAAGTTAGAAGGCAAGGACATACTTCGTGATAGTACCATCGATGTCCGAGACGACAACCAAATCTTTATGGTCCCAAACGAAGATCCTGGCAGTAGCAGCGACTGCACCCGTGGCAGAGAGGGAGAAGGTGATTGTATTTGCTCCTGGCTGGAGATTCAAAGCTTTCTAAGAGCCCACGAAATCAACAAGATCCTTAAGTTGATTGGAAAGGACGAGATCGTACCAGCTGGTCAGACGTCAAACGCAGTGTCTTTGCATATCTGGTTCCCTTGGAAGGTGGAGGCTGGGCTCCTGTTTGGTCAGCGCCAGGAGGTGGCCTTTGGACCTCGTGGACAAGAGCGTTCTCAACAGCCGCAGTCACAGCGTCCCCGCTCGGTAACCCTGCGTCTCCAGCAATAGGAGCCTCCTCCTATAATAGACATCGGTAAGCTTACAGGAGCAGTAAGATCGGGGGAAGGGTATAAACCTGTGGGGTCGGCACCATCGACGGGGCGGGAGGTTCGACGGCCTGGGGCCTCTTCTTTCCTCGACTCCACCATTGAACCCAGCTCAAAGGTTTTTGATTACCACTAGGCACTTCCGGCTTTTCCACCTCTTCTTGGAATGCTTGTTCAGGTGGTTCGGACTTGGCGCGCATGTGCGTGAGACTCGGCTTTTCAGGAGTCATTGATGTCGGGGATGGAGAGTTTTCTGAAATGGGGGAGGTAGGCGAGGAGTCATCGCTGGAAGGCGACAAAGGACGGAGTGGTTTGCCTGCAGCTTTCCTCTGCAGAGCAGCATCTCTCCAGTGTAGAAGAGAATCCACGAGGGGAGGGCAGTCGGCCCGAGTGATAAAACTGTGTAAGATATTAATGGTGGAATGCGACAACAAAGCGAGGAATAACATACTGGTCTCCACCAACCCAGCGAACGACAAGATCAGGACTGGATACAACGCTCTCATCATCTAGGAAGCGTTCGAATTCGACGAGATGTTGTTGGAATGTATCTTCGTTCAGTCGGAAAGTTCCCGCTAAGCTCAGCTGAAATCCAACTCTCTGGCCTTCGATTGACAAGATGAATTTGGTAGGGTCGTTTTTGCTAACGTTTATCCTACCACCCTCTTCCTTCGACCGCCGGGACCTTCTTGATGTCTCAATATCGTCCTCTTCTCGGGAATCTTCATATTCCTTCCACCGCCTTCTGTCCGTTTTCTTATGCAAAGTAGGCTCAGCACCCTGCAGATGCGGAGGCACACTATGACTTCGCCCGTGGTCGGTGTCCAGAAGGGTCCTTCCTCTGCTCTCCTCTTCGTCGGCACTTCTGCTTCCATCCTCTTCCTCTTCATCGCTGTCATCCAACACAGGCAGCCTGAAACCTCCTAGCCGCCCCTTCCGTACGTGTACCGTCTTCGACTTTGGCCTCCATCTGTCTCCAGAACCAGACTTCAGGAATGTGGGACTTTCCACCCTCCCGCTTTTGGAGAATGTCGGCTTGATAGGAGAAGGCTGGGGAAAGTTGCCCCATTCCCACATGTACTCCTGCTGGTGCTGATGCATCACTTGTAGCCGTGTCGGTGCTCTGTTCTGGTGGTGAGGGAGAAGATCGCTGGTCGAGTGTCCTGAGCCTGGGACGGGAGTAAGCGGCTCAACGTCGATATCAGGTGGAGGTTCAGATGTGGCGCGGTACATAGGAAATGGAACAGGAGAGTTGGACGCGTCTTCAGCATCAGTAAATGAGTCGGGGTCTGCTGGAGTCAAGGGTGATGATTGGGTTTCGCCGGGGAGACCTTCAAGTGAAAAGATAAGCCCAACAACTAACGGTTGAATTGGCGGAACACAAACCTAGAGGCAGTCTACTTGGAGGAAGCTGGAAGTTATCAAAGTCGGAGAAGCGCACAGTCTGATCGGAACGTTCTCTATCATGGAATCCGGAATGGTACCCTTCCATATCCAGAGCAACATCTGAAGGAACAATTAGAACAGGACGATTTCTATTCGGAAATGTCACAGACCTTTATGATATTCTACCTCTGGAAGGTGGCCCGACGATGTTAGCGCCTGCAAGGCCGCGTCCACTTTCTGATCTTGAGCTAGCATCTCCGGGGTACGGTCACCTCCACCTGATCCGCTCTCCGTTCTTTCTGGCTTGTCGAGGTATGATGACTGATTAAGTGTGACCCTAGACGAGGACTTCTTGAGGAATGAGGGCACATGGTGGCTCTGTTTGGGGGTAGGGTGATTCGCGATAGGTGCAGCTTCATCGTGCGTAGGCTGTGGGCGACCATCCAAGTCCAAATATTCCGGTTCATCCACCTGCTGTTCTTGGTGCTTCTCCAAGATCCGCTCCTCTTCTTCTGCCTTCTCTTCCTCCGATTTCTCGCCTTCCGGACGTTTATCACCGCCCTCGTCGGTTGCCCCGAACCTGGCGTCCTTCTCGGAGGCTTCAGCTCCTGCAGCGGCTGCGGTATCGTCAGCCGAAGGCGTGGTTGGTTGCAAGATAGGACTGGTGATCAAGTCTTCCGGCACATCGTCCTCCGTTTCGAACACAAAGAACGCTTCGCCAGCATCCCCGATCTTCATGTTATAGGGAATGGGATTTCCGTTAACCGACACATTCACCTGCGGTGCCAGACGATTAAAAGCCTACATCGACACATAGCTCCAGTAGAACGTACCTTCTTCTCCGCAGGCCGCAGGACCTGCCACTTTCCGAAGCGCACATGGAAGGGGCTGCATGCAAGCTCTGTGCCATTGCCGTCCGGGGCAGGTCGTTCTATGACGATGACATCGATGGCTCCAGTGAGTGTCGACGGGTTGATATCCTTGTAGTACTGGTATGGCGCGGAAATTGCGTTCACAACAGCCCCGCGTAGGTAGTTCATACCAGTGGGCTACTTGAAGGTTGTGGTCGGAGAATGAAGAGCCCAATTATGATGTTTTGGGGAAATGACGGTATGGAACAAGAATTCAAGGGGTCGCTAACAGCTCGCCCCACAGAAGTGACCGAGAGGCTAGAGCGAAATAACTGCTGGGGATGGTGGTAGCAGTTGCGCAGAAGAAGCTCATCTTGAATATCAGTTTGGAGCTTGAATAGTCTCATTGCTGACCGCATGGTTGGCAATCTCCATGTGATTGTGACAGAGGGCAAAAGACGGGATAATATTTATTCTACAATCTAAGGATGCAGAAGGCCTATCTCTAGTGATGCGCTTCATGGTCAAAGATGGGTCCCATGTATGGCTGACCATTGCAACAGTCCAAGTACGACGTCAGTGGGACGGAAACAGCAGTGCAAATATGGAAGATGCTTACAGGTGTATTGCGCTCCCTAATAGGCCAACACGAAGAGCGACGCGATTAACACTGGCAAATACTATTAACACAAGAACGCACCATTTGGTACCTCCAGGAGCAGTTGGAGCTACATGTCGCCGTAAGTTCTCTATAGGAGGATAGAATACGAAAGACCAGGGACAGACCAGTATATGGATCGGGGTGCCTTACAGCCTCCAACTTGGCTTCCGCCCGCTCGAAGAGTTGTGCCAGGGCTCGTGGGTCGGTCACATTTCTGCAGATGTATGAGGGAAAGCGCCAGTCTTGCCAGCAAAGTCACACTCACCGGTGCTTCTCAAACTCTGCCCGAATCTGTAACGCCTGTGGTCTCCAAATATCTCTCCGAATAGTCCAGTCGAGCTTGTTCTTCAGAGTCCTCCTGTACAGCGACTTGACATACTGCCTGTGGGCGTTGGTGAACGGCGAAATGGCCGACATTGTTGGGGGAGAAGAGCGGAACGTCTACCCGAACAACGACGACGGCGACCGTGCAACCGACCTTCTCAATGCAGCATCCGCTTAGTCAGCAAACGCTAATCAGAAAAAGTTTGAAGACCGTCTTGCGGTCCCGTTCAGTACAGTCGTCAGATTACTCATTCAAGTTCGTGCTCGACCTCGACGGCTCCGACGAGCTCAAACGCTCTGCGATGGACCCTCACTCCAGGTTCTCCCAGTTCAACCAGCGTCAGCCCAAATCTGGGCCCAAGGCAATGCCACTCCAGGGCGTCTCAATGTCGAATCCACACGCAGGACCGAGCTCTTCAGCCGAGTTCAACGAAAAACGGTCATCGAAATCGAAATCCAAGGCCTCAAACGCGCTAATGCGACGCCCAATCGTGTCAAACTCCAGGATCAGACAAGGAGAGAATCTACGGAGGGACATGTACCTTGCATTTGTGAATAACGCACTCCAGGAGAAAGCTCAAGGAAACACAGGTCCATTCGACGAGCTGGTTACCCAATTTAACTTCAAATCAAGTCCTCCCACTGCTCCCACCCAATTACGCTCCTGGATATCTGCCTTATCTCATGTTGTCTCCAGACTAGAAAGAACCCATTCTGCGCTCGTGGAGGCAATCGTGAATATGCCTTGGACATTGTTAGACTCCGCAACAGTCAAACAATATACAGTGTTCATGGGAATGCTCCTCAGCGCACGACCGGAATATCTGTCGCTAGTCATGGGCAAGATTGTCCAAGGCTTTACCCATCGTGCGTACATCTTTGCTGTAAACCTCACCCTCGTGCTTACAGCAACGCAGAATCTTCCATTCAAGTCCTGGGACTTACTTCCTCCCTTCCCTCTACGTCTTCAACACCACCCATCAAACCTCTGACCCGACGCACAATTTACGACCGCCTTCATTATCTTCTCGCTCATATCCTATCCCTCATCCCAACATTGCCTTCCGCCCTTCAACCATTTCTCATCAAGCATTTCCCTCACAAACGCCAAAACCAATTCGCCCAGTTGACCTACATCCGCAACATTCTGAGAGTTTCGACATATTGTCCTGAACTTTCCGACAAGATACTCGCGACAATCGTAGATCGTGCCATCCAAATCGATGTCGAAATCCAGGTCGAACTAGAAGAGCTAGAAGAGGAAGATTCCGATAATGGCCTGGACCACGACCTTTTCGAGCTTGACCCATTCGACGTACTCGTTGGCCAAGAAGGTAGCGAGTTCGACTCGGACGCAGAGGACGCTTTAGATGACGGTCTTTCGGACGATGAAGAGGCGTTCAGCGATATCTCTTCGGATGCCGGTGACATTGACCTCGATAAAGAGCACGTAGAATTGCCAACAAATGTAAAACACGTTCAGGGTATGGTGAAGAAGCTCGATGGCATCCTCACACTCTTGTTTGAGCACTTCAAAAAGGGACTTGGTCAAGCTGGCTCACCTGAGGCCACTAAGTCAGTGACTTCCCTAAACGAACTCCGCTCTCCATCGCCATTAGTTCTACCCCCTCTCCCCGCACCCGCATCACCATCTCTGTATAGTCCGCTCGTTTCATTATCCACGCTTCCTACGCCTTCATCACCAATACCGACTCCCTCACTACCAACACCGACACTCACCCTCCCAACACCCCTACCGACAATGGACCACATGCGCACGCAATTCCATTCCCTCCTCTCCATCTTTGACCGCACGATCCTCAGCACCTTCAAATCTCGCTACACACAATTCCTCGTCTTCTGGTACGCCTCGCTCGACCCTGAATTCGTCGACATCTTCCAGGGAATGCTCGTCGAAAGGGCTCTATTTGGGCCTTCTGACACCGCTTCCGCCCAGACATCCAACCCTTCCACCACCACGAATACCACCCCAGAGCTAATGCGCGCAGCTGCGGCTTCGTATATCGGTTCTTTCGTCAGCCGTGCCAAGTTCGTCGACAAGGCGAACACACGGCGTGTAGTTGGCGTGTTGTGCGAGTACTTGCAGGCGTGTTTGGACGATGTAGACGAGGCGCTGAGAGCGTACACGGAGAGCGATGGGAATTTGGGTGCGGCAGTAGGAGCACCTAGTCAGCATGTGGTGTTTTACGCTGTTGCACAGGCTGTCCTCCTCGTTTTCTGCTTTAGGTGGAGGGACTTGATGATTGAGGAGGAGGAAGCTGAGGAGGAGGATGAACAGCAGAAACGACAACGATGGGGTGGTGAAGGAAGAGTTGATGGACCATCCGAGTCTGCGTCAATATCGGCAGCTGGGCAAGCGAGGAAGGACAAGTGGATTCCGGAGCTGAACGTGTTAAAGAGGGTCGTCATGAGCGTGCTGAACCCGCTCAAAGTCTGCTCGCCGGGTGTGGTGACGCAGTTTGCGAGGGTTGCGCATCAGACGGGCTTTGTCTACTGCTATAGCATTCTGGAGTCGAACAAGCGAAGCTCGCCGTCGGCCAAGTCATCTTCCAGCGGTGTTGGGACATCCTCGTCGTCACATATGGGCCCGTCATCGAATTCGATGATAGCATCGACGAGTACTGTGTCGACTTCCCATCTACTTGCCCACCCTACCTTCCTCCGAGGGGAACTGAACAACGAGCTCAACACTTTCTTCCCATTCGATCCTTACCGCCTCCCTCGGTCGGGCGGTTTCATCCAAGAGGTCTACCGCGAATGGAGCGACGTTGCTATTGATGGAGATGAAGACGACGACGAAGACGAGGAAGATGCTGATAATGATTCGGATTCAAACAATGAAGGAGATTCGAGCGATGACGAAGGTAATGAAGCATCGACGGGGAACAGTGGACACCTTGCCATTCCAGGACGTCGGAAGAGGGGAGAAGCTTTAGACGATTGCGGGCTGGGTGAGTCGTTGGTTGCGATGAGCATTAGCCCGGCTGTGAAGGGGTCGAAGATTTCAGAGTCGTTGGGGAGCACGATGGCCATGTCTATTTCGTATTCGTACCACTCATGATAATATGTTTTCTCTTTCTGGTTCCCTCTGGCTGTGATATCGCTTTCTGTATTTGTTTGTTTTTGTCATCCCTAGACGCACGTCGTTACCCTCTACGTTTTCTTGTTTTCGAGTTATGCTGCATTCCTGGTGATATCTACTGGAACATTCTACCCATCAATTGTACATTTGTCAACGAATTCCCGGGTCTTTGGGGTGAGCAAGGTGTTCAACATTGCTTGCGAAATGGTAGCAGGATGGGTATAAGATGGAGCTGCGATCCTAGATTACATACATACAGATTACGGAAATTATACATAGGGCTGCTACTCAGTACATTCTCGGAACCAAAACATCTCCCATGTAAATAGGTTTGTCGGTAGTCAATGACGGAGTCGGATAGCGCTGTATATCAACAGTAAGAGGTAGACGAAGCAAAGGGTGACACCAAACGCGCCAATGGAGGAGGATGGCGTATGGTATGGAATTATTGAGTCGCTTTCTTCCCCTTCTTCTGCCTCGCACTCGATCGCGTCTTCGCAGGAGAGGATCTCCTTTCAGGGGAAGAACTCTCAGCAACACTGCTCGTGCTACCTTTCGAGCTCTTGTCATCCGCCTTTAATGCCTTGCCCTTCTTCTTGGGACTCTCCTGCTGCGAATTCTTGGTAGGACTACTCTCCTCTACTTTGGGCGTGCTCGGAGAAGCGGCGGCGGCGGCGGCAGCAGCATCCCTTTTGGCCTTCTCCTGTGCTTCCCTGATCGCATTCTGTCTCTGCTCTTTGGAAGGTCGATGCATGAAGCTGAGGATGATGGAGCCCAAACCACCAGAGATGATGTAGATGAGGAATGTGGGAACCTTGGTGAAGACGTTGTAGGCCTTGGTCATATAGACGGCGAAAAGCTCGAGAATCCATTCACTTTTTGTTACACAACCGGTCAGCGCGTTGTTGAAGGTGAGGGGACCGTGCGCACGTACCGTTCACCACCTGGAGCCCATAGACCGGACCAAGGAGGGGAGACCGAATAGCCTTCGGTTAGCAAGAACTCTCGGAATGCGTCTTCCCGCACGCGGATTTGAGTGGGTCGGTAGAATCGCAGTGTTTGGCCACGGTCCTTGAGGATAACAAGATATGGGGCTCTATTAAAAGCGGTTAAGAGCCGGTTAGTGGTAAGGGCTAGGATACGCACTGCCAAACATTCCACTTGGTAGTCAGGTATGTCACATTGAAGTAGTCGATGCGACCCCATCGAACGTTCGGGAGGTCATTTTCATCGACACTTGTGTTGTATGCAGAATCAAACATCTGATCCACGAATTTGGAAATGGCGTCTGCTTTGTTGCTTGCTGACGTGGTTCTATTGAAGAGCTCAGAAATCGAGGATAGCGAAACTGTACTGAGACACACTCACATAATAAGAGCCCATGTCCGCTTGCTCGCCTCCTCGTCCGAAGCGAACTCCTCATTGACGATGAGGTCTTGGTAGTTGGCGTCAGTGATCAAAGGGATGCGTTCATCCCAAAGACCATGCCCAGTCGCCTCCGGTAGCGAAACGTTGAATCCAAGCTTGTTCAGAGTTGACACTAGGAACGTGTTGAAGTCAAACGATGACGCCGAAGTCCCCTCCGACGAGTCTGAGCCAGACTTTTGACCAGGTGACCACCCAGTCGAGGCAGGGTTTGCTGCTGTTGCGGTGTCTTGGACTGCCTGCCCAGGTTTCCAGCCCTCCGAGAAATACTGTGCTTGAACCGGGATGGAGCAGAGGGTCAGGAGGCCCCCAAGGAGTGCAGCGTTGACCTTCATGATAGCGAGGGTGTTTGAGATAGCGGCAGCTGGAGGATGGTGACGATATTTGAAGTCTGACGGGAGTCTATCAGAGACCCAACGTGGCTGCTGGCAGACAACCCGTGTTATCTGCGTGAATACTTGGAACTCGAACAATTGCAACGCGCCTCGCTCGTGTGCCTTGTGGGTGCTGGGAACCGCCTTCCCAGTCTGGCCATCTCGAAGAGCTATCACGCGGCATCCATCTATTTCGGGCGCAACACTTTCATCCGTCTCTTCGGCGCTGATTCTGTGTCGTGGACCTTCCTCATCTGCTCAACCCGAACCCACACTGGAATATACCAGGTGAGGCCTGCAAGAAGACCCAGTAGAAGGTGCGTGTCGATGCGGGTGCATATTGCATGCTTGGAACGCGATGTTAATATTGATACCCAGGTGCAACAGTCCTTCCACTGCCTCCAGGCTTCGTCGTACTCCAGTTTCATGAAAACGTTGCAAATGGCTCTGTTATCTCAACGCTGGATGTTCCAGCTTTCATTGTTTGCAACACTTCTGCTTCAACTTTTGTCCCCGGTCAGCGCTGCCCCGGCTTCAAGTACGTTCTAACTCCTGGTCGGTGCCTTTGCAATGGACTAAACTGCATGCTCGTTGTTATCCAGCATCTCTCCCACCTGCGTCCTCGTTCTTCGTTCATTCGATTCCTGGCATCAACCAGCACCCAGAGCATCCCCTACAAATCTACTCTGGACATCTCCCCGCAGAGCCTAATGTCACTCGAACTGCCAGCAATGATGTTACTGCGCACATCTTCTTTATGATGGTGAAGAACAGGAGAGCGGCGGATAAGGATAGGATTGTGTTTTGGTTTAACGTGCGTCTTATCTTCCTTTCCGTTCATTCATTTGATTGACCAGACAACGATGCGCTACAGGGGGGACCGGGATGCTCATCTTTCGACGGAGCTATGATGGAAGTCGGTCCCTGGAGATGGGACGGCCAGGAAGCTGGCAAAGAGACCTTCAGCGTGAAAGAGGGTGGCTGGGAGGAATACGCGACCATGGTGTTTGGTGAGTGACCCGTCCGCCGCTCGACAGAGATTTATACCTAACCTACTCAACGCCACGTACAGTCGACCAACCACCAGGGACCGGATTTTCCTTCGCAAGTACTGATGACTACGCACATACTATCGGCGAAGTCCAGGGTCACCTCATGGAATTTATGAAGAATTTCTATCAAGTGTTCCCCGAGTATCAATATTATGATGTGCGACGGACAACCTCTGCCTTCTCAGCAATGGCGTTCTAACGGCCACGTATTTAGACATATCTCGCTGGAGAGAGTTTCGCCGGCCAGTGGATACCTTACTTTGGTGAGTGACCTTGGAGCCCGATTGTTACCATGCTTACGTTCCAAATCTACGCGCAGCCGACGTAATGCTATCCTCCCATCTCAATATACCTTTGCGCGGAATTGCCATTGGTAACGGTTGGATGGACTCCAAGCGACAATACTTGTCATACTTCGACTACTCCGTCAAGATGGGATTACTAGAAGAAAACAGCGACGACTGGAAGAAAGTCAAAGACTTGCACGGAAAATGTGAAGAATTGCTTGATAAAGTGAACGGCGAACCTATGAAGATTCCGGTTTGCCAAAAAACTCTCCTTGCAGTTATAAACAAGAAGACGGCTGAGTAAGTGATATACCTCCTCTTGATTGCACAGAATCTGGTTGATTGATGGTCTTCTCTACTCGTCAACAGTAAGAATGGCCAGAAAATGTGCTTGAACATGTATGATGTGCGATATGAAGACACCTATCCTGCTTGTGGGATGAACTGGCCACCAGAAATGCATTCAATCACTGACTTCCTTGGCGTAAGTTCTCATGACTCTAGCCCTTCCTATCATCCCCGCTTAAATTAAATTTCCTTTAGCGCTCAAATGTTGTCAACGCACTGCACGCAACCTCTCATCCAGGTGCATGGGTCGAGTGCCGTCGAGACGTACATCGCGCATTCAAAGAAAACACGGAGCAATCAGCGATTACCGTCCTCCCCCGTGTGCTATCCAAGATTCCTGTATTGATTTTTGCGGGAGACCAAGATCTCATATGCAACTATGTCGGCCTCGAGAACATGATTAAGCACTTGAAATGGAATGGGGAGACCGGGCTGGGAACTGTACAGACGCAGGGATGGAATGTGAATGGGAGCAGTGTGGGAACGTGGGTTACTTCGAGGAATTTGACATACGTGAAGGTGGGTTGCAGCTCCTCCCTCTCCCAGACTCACTGTACTGATATTCACTGGATACTGTCGCAGATCTTCAACGCCTCTCATATGGCTCCCTTCGACCTCCCGCACGTTGCACACGACATGATGCTGCGTTTCATGAACGTCAACTTCTCGTCTGTATACGGAGAGGGTACGGCTCGTATCCCTTCATCCCTTGGTTCATCACCGTCTGGAGTCAAACCTCTCTTCTTGCCCTCCGCCGCGGTTCCTACCCCCTCGAATGTGGCACAAGGGAAAACGCCAGAACAAGAAAAGGCGATGTGGGAGGCGTATTATAACGCAGGATCTGCCGCACTCGTCCTCGTCTTGATCTTTGCCGCGGTAGGTGCGTGGGTCTGGTGGATTAGGAGGAGAAGGGCGCAGGGCAAGGGAGGCCTGCAGCTTCCGACTAGTTTGAGAGGGGTAGAGGAGGAGAGTATACCGTTGAACCCTGCTGGCGTGGAACGCTCCGGGTTGAGTAGCGCACGGGATATGACTGAGACTGGGAACGGTCATAGTGGCCGGCCGAGGATGGGAAGTCTCAAAGGGAAGGAGAGGGAAGCAGCATCGTCGTCAGAAGCGATTTTTGATGTTGGGGATAGTGATGAGGAGGATGAGGGCTATGTTGCAGACGCGGCGAGGGCCGGTGGGTCTAGACGTCTGTAAAGTAGGTGGGTACGCGTGGTTCTGGGTACTTGGTTGTATATTTGGCTTTGTGTTAATTTATACATATACACTGCTTCGATCTCAGTGGCTCGGGATACAAGTTCGATAATCATTCTGGCGCTTATTCAACGGGCGCTCGTGCAGGCTAAACTGTAATAGTACCGTTCTGGACCAACTTCCTGATAGTGGAAATGGTATGCTGGACGCCAGCGCTAATCCTCTTGCCCAGCTCCTCCCTGGAAGGAGGGAGGTCAGAGGCTTGAGTTCCAGGAATACCTCCGGCAAAACTGAAAGTGAGGATCAATTCGCCATCCTCATCATAGGACAAGGTATTGGTGATGGATGTGCCAATATCCGCAGAGTTAAAATATATCTAGAAGCAATGCGCAGTTCCATGAGATGTATGTTACTTTGATGATCAGGGGAGAAGAAAGGAAGACATACAATTGCACCGGTGTGTATTTCTATCTCCTCAGTGATCGGAGGGTTCCCTCCAAACGAGACCACGCGAGTGACCTATCATGAGGTAGAGATAAGACCGTCGAGTCAAATGGTGAGTTAAATTAGCTTGGAGCAAAGTTTGAGGACGGACCGATTTCTCTGTATCTTTGACGACTTCGCAAGACGTCACTGATGGGACGAAATCGGCGGGGTCTCTGGCCTTAATCTCGAGTCCCTTCCAGACTTGCGCCTCTGTGAGCTTGGGGGATGCACCAGGAGGGTTGATGCGACGACTGCCAGCGATGTTGTTGGTGGACATGGTAGAAAGAGGGCGATTGGTAAGTTACTGCTGAAAGTTGGGGGTTGCTGCCACCTTTTTATACAAACCTATGATAACATACTCCAGCATGTCCACCTATAATTCCCATGATGGTTACATCTTTTCTTGTTGGTTACTCAGACTACAATAACCTGATTACAGAGCAATTACAGAAACATCCTGGACAAATGTCATTGAGGTGTCAATGGCCAGGTGTTTTCGTCGTTTCTTCCTTTCCCTGCTTTGTAATATGGCTCGTAGGATTCGCTCGGCAGCGGTGGATGTAGCTCGGAGATGAAAGAGTCAGACTGTCAGAGTCAGTGAGATCAGTATCATCATATGTTTCGCCTTTTCGGGAAGGTCATTGGTGTGTCTCTTGTCCCGCCTCTGCCATCAGCCTAAACATGCATTTGCTTTAACTTAGCTCAACCATGCAGAATGTCCATCTCTCTCCCCCGAAGAAGCCCCATAGGCGCCGTAGGAGCACCCCAGCTCTACGACCATCCCCTGACACATCACCCACCCTCCCTGCGTACCATCAGTCCCTGCACACCCACGGAGAAGGCGAGGACCCAATTCCATCGGACAAGCCTCCCGATTACCCTGACAGTGCAGACGAGGCAGACGAAGAGACAGAGTTGGACAACGACGATCCCTTTGGTCCGCAGTCCTCTCATTATAAGCCACCCTTCGCAACCCCACCCCTCACAGCTTCTCCAAGACGGAAACGCTTCTCGCAACAACAGCAGGCAGCCGCGAGACCAGGTCGTCACAAACGCAACACTTCCGCGGTTCCGGTACTCAAGTCTCGCACAGAGTCGAGTGACGTAGACACCTACCTCGATTCCCTCCTCGAACGAAGCACCCGCGCATTGGAGATGTCTAATGCCCTCTTGGAGAGCTCGATATCGACACAGAACACAATGTCGTCCTTTCTTACGTCCTCAGACTACTATTCTACCCACGCGGAATCGGCACTAGAAGCTCGAGCCATCGGGCTGTCCTCAAAGCTGTTGAGAAACTGGGATGTGCAGGAGAGCTGGGCACAGGAATTGAACAAGATCAAGCAGGATGTGGATTCACTATTCGACGACGACAACCACAGCCGCAGCAGAACCCATTCTCGAGAATCGACTGCATCCGTTAGCCAGAGCGTCCCATCAACGAGCCCGCTGACGACATCACCGAGACAACAGCCGTCGGTGGAATACCTTCACCAGCAATCGTCCCAGCTTCGATACGCGCCACAGAATCGCGCCACACTAGTCTCACCTCCCCCTCGTGCCTTGACGCTGTACGTTGACGCCGGCCCTTCTGGCTCCGTTTCTAGTCATAATACGCCAGTATCAGCGTACACCGACCTCCCCGCCGGCTTCGTACTTCCCGCCACTCTCGGAGCTAGGCCATCTCAACCTATGCTCCATCGAGTTGCAGACAACTCTTTCACACCAACCGCCTCTACATCATCTTCCCCATCGTCTTCGAATCGCAGACCATTTTTACCACCTTTGGAGCCACAACTTACCAATAAGCCTGTAGAGGCATCGACACCTGCCTACAATATGCTCTCAAGTCTCGTTGCAAGAAGTACCAATTCGAGCGTTGTCAATTTGGGAGCATCCGCTTCTTCGTCTACATTGAATCTGTCTCTACCTCCATCAGCACGGCCATCATCCACACGGGACGGGAAGCAGCGAGAAGTCGATGATACTGCCTCAGCTCCCTCGAGCTACGTATCGTCGTTCTTGTCTAGTATGACGACATTGGCTCGGAGAAATTCAAGTCCATCTCAACGACCTTCGCCTGGGGGGTCCAAATCAAATTCTCCGTGTACGGCCTCGAGATTATCACGGCCTACCACTACCAAGTCAGCATCGAGTTCGCGACATCATTCACCGGTAGTCCAAAAACGATCGTCATCTGCAGACCAGCATTCGTTGGGGTCATCCCGGTCATCACGGTCATCGAGACGTGGTGGGATTCAGAACCAGCACAGCAACAATGGGTCCCCGGTTGTGCTGGTACGGCAGATGACTCCACCGACGGAAGGAACGGACGAGGGGGAGTCGAGCTCGTCATCGGATGGTGTTGTGGCGAAGCAGACAGTTTTGAGTCTGAGGAAGATTTTGGACGAGCTGCCTCCTCCGTCTCCTGTGGGTCGACCGTCCGAAGCTGGAGAAGACGAGAATGCCAATACACCCCAATCCCAATCAAAGAAACCACGGCCACCTGCGTTTATGCCTCGCACCCCGACAGGTACTGCCTCTGCAGGGACGAGCACAGCAACTGCATCGATTTCGCGTTTGTTTACGAAGGGTGTGCATTCGAGCTCCACGAGGCCTAGGAGTCCACCCTTGAGGAGCGTGATGAAGCGGAGGCTGGAGGCGGGGAGTGCGGGCGAGGGTTACAGCAATAGTGTGCCCGTCAGTCCCAGTCCCTCTGTCGCCAGCTTCACTACTGCAGGTTCGCAGGGGACGATGACTCCGCCCTCGGCGGCGGCGCCAGTTACTCCTTCTTTGACCGTTGATGGAACACATTCGGTACCAGTGGGAAGCACCGGCGGGAGTAACGAGGCAGGACTCGGGGAAGGAAGTCCTACTAGCAGCAACATAGGAAGACTTGGGCCTATAGCAGGATTCGGGACGCTCGTTTCCCGAGCCTTGTCTACCTCGACTTCAAGTTTGCAACCCCCGAATGTTGGGGCTAATGGCGCTCTGAGCGCTGGAAGCAGTGCGCCGAGTTCGGGTCGCTCGACACCGAAGCGTATCAGCTTCGCTCAGCTACCTGAGAGCTACGCTAGCACTAAACCGGAGGGTGAAGCGGGGAGTGTGGAGAGGAGGAAGAATAGTCGGAAGAAGAGCAAGAGCAAGAGTTCGGGCGGGCTAAGGAAACGGTCGTCTAGTGACCCATCGTCGAGAGATGACTTGGGGAGCAGCTGGTGGTCAAGCTGGTTGGGTGCGGCAGATCTTGCTAGTGGTGGAATTGGGTATAGTGGCCCTAATACGAGGGATAGAGAGAGGATGGAGGATAGGACGACGAGACGGATGGGTATGACGATGGGTATGGGCGGAGGGGGACATCTAAGCGCGTTGGATGAGTGGGGTGTTTGATTAGGATAATGTCTCCTCGATCTTGGCCGTTGCTTTTTTTTTTTTTTTTTTNTTATCGCTGACCGTTCTCACATTCTACTTCTTATTTCACTATACCCATCGCACCGTTTGCTTTGCTTTCTGGGTTTCTTAACTGACGACCTGTGATGAATAACGTTTGCAGTACTGAACTATGGCATGGTGTTTTGTTTGCAGCTAGTCAAGTCTGGAGAACGTGTCGAAGTTGATAATCGGACCGGTGATTGCAGTGAACCCCATTGAGTAGTGGTCCTGGCATAAAGAATCGTGTGCGGCACGCGGTTCCATCGTGCACACTCCAAGTCGACAGTGGCTGCACGCCGGTTCAATTAAGGCTGGAAGCAGCGTGGAAGGTAGAATGAATCTTCCAGTGGCATATTACCGGGACCCAGTATCAAAAACATGGTATTTCGGTGGAGATGGTGGGACGCTGCGAACTGCGATTCCACTGTATGAATAGCGAGTGATTACATCGATTACAGGTTAAGCGGCAATCAATATGGAGCCTCCTGTGACGAGGGTGCTTGGGGGTGCTTCCACAGTTACTGTGAAGGTGTGTAATGGGTGATCTCCAACGACACGGTGCATAACTACTTAAACTCTGTAACTACGCGTCTTCGAAAGGAAAACACCCCAATCACAAGGTCTCGAAAATGACTTTCAGCGTCCGACCCTGGGTTAGATTGCCGGTATAGAATGGAAGCATATTAATTCTCAGATCTTATCGCGTCGCTTCGTCTCTGGGCCAGAAACCGGGATTATTCCTGGTTTCAGGGAGTCGTTTTTGGGCCCACTGCTCGCTAACACCCCATAAGAGCGTTCCCTGAGCTAACCAAGAAAGGAAGTTTCCCGCGTGTCGCCACTCAAAAGGTCCAAGCGCGCACTGGACGCATCAAAGTCAAAGTAAATGATTGGCATATGTAGCGACTACAGTGGCGGGAAAATGCAGCGGGAACGAAATAGGCGAACAATGAAGTTAGAGAAATGGCATATATGGCATATGTGGCATATCAAGGGTCTGGGGGCATAAATGGCGATGGCCGGCTAATACATTGTACAACGGGGGGGGGAGTTCGATAGCGGCGACAGCGAGTGGACAGCAGAACAAAGGAAAAAATAAAGGATGAATAACAAAAGCAGAAATAATCCGTACGAGTAGATGGAGGTGAGGATAGGTATGCAGGACGTTCACGATTCCCACTCTTCTTCGGGTCTTGGCACTTCCGGTGGGCATTATGGCGAGTCGTAAGGCTGGTTGAGCTCTCTGGATACATTCATAAATCGGGCTGTATTGATGAGGAAAAGGATTCAACGTACCAAGCCTGAGCATTAGTATACTTCGTAATATTGTAGTGTCCTAGGGAGAAATTAGAGACAGCCCATAAACAACCACACAGCTGGTGATGACGGCGATGAGGATGACATGGGGGATTGTGATCATTCGGGGACCTTCAACGCGAGGGTTTCGGACGAGGGTCCCAGGCATAACGTCGTTGAAGCTATCTTCCGTGCCTAGCTGCCCTCTGGCGTTCTCCGCAACCTCCTTCACCATCGTCGCGCTCTTGCCTAACACCACAAACATTGAATCGTCGGAAGGAGATGGACTACGATGATGGCGCGAAGTGTCCATGCCGGCGGGCAATGCACCCATCATCGCGGTGTGAACCCCTCGTCGTCTCGCCCTCGACTCGATCGTAGATATTTCGTCCCTTTTGGCACGGAAGATGGTGACCATAGATTTGTTGAACCGCGCATAGTCCGCAATACGACTGACGAAACTCGGCTGTCTGCCGAGTGCTGAGCCTTGTAGGCGCCGGCGAGCAGTGGATGAAGAGGAGTCGCTGGTCATATCGGAGACAATTGAGTCTTCTGAACTCGCGTCGCTGAATCTGTCGTCTTCGATATCACTTTCATTGCCATTGCCGCTCAGTCCGTGAAGGGGATAACCATCCTCGTCGACCAGGACAGTGGAGACCGAAAACGCGGGGGAAGGTTCGCGTAATCTCGAGGGATTGGGTGGAGCATGAGGGGTCTGTGGAATGTCGGCGCTGCTGTCCCAGTTGGGGTTGCGTCTACGATATCCTCCCGTAGGCAACCTGTCGAATTTGAGGTTGCGGCAGAGCTCGAGAGACTCTTCGCGTTGGACAGACGGGCCGCTTGAGCTTCGATCCGTTAGGGGAACGGTGGAAACAGTGCCAGAACGAGGAGAAGGCGATGGTGGGGGAGATATGAGGGATCTTCCTGGGCTGACGACGCGTTTATCGGGCGTAGGGCACACTGGAGAGCCACCCACGCGTTTGTGGCCCTCCATGTAGTGATGGCAGGTGTGACATACGGGCTTGCGCCTGGTGGTTTGCATGAGGCCTGTGCAGAGAGGGAATCAGACGCGGATTCAGGAAGGAAGGGAGATGTTGAACGCTGAACAGGATGAACGATGCCGGTTCAAGTGATGCTTGCTGCCTTGCCTTGCGGGGTCGTCTTGCTTGCCTGATCAGATGGTCAGATCAATGTTAAGGCGCTATAGCTACCGGGTCACCTTGTCTTGAACGTTTGCTCGCTTGCTTGAGGAAGAGCGGGTGTTGGCCACACTCTCGAGAATGACTCGACACACTGGGTATTAAAAGCAAAGCGCCATTCTCAGCCGTTGGCAATGGTAACCGCAAATACAAGTAGAATGTTTAATTATTGTACTCGAAGAGTGCTTGGAATCCTTGTATTTGGGATCCGCAACGGTGGCTAGCAACGTTGACACCACTGGTTCCATACTCCTTCCACTCTGACCGTCACCGATCGAGTCTTGTAAAGGTGGATAAAGGTCCTTTGTACTTGAAAGAACAAGAATAGAGTTGGACGGAAAAGGAAACAACGCGTCGGCGGAACGCGATGCCAGAATTGATCTCGAGAATATGTCACGTGGATGGCTTCGGTGATTGGCGGGAATTTTTCTGGCGCTATATAACGCGCCAAAATGCCAGACCGCACGCTTTTTCTCTAGTGTCCGACGATCAACCATCGAAGCACCCAGCTGAAGCGCAGGCGTTCACTCGTCTGGTGGGCGACATATCTTCAGGTTGACGGAGCGAGGTGTCCCCCGGGATGCTCACGAGAACGAGCCACATTGTCGAGCTCGCTGCTCGCTCAAGTCCGCTTTGGCGTCGATTTGGGTGCGGCTGATGCAGGCGGTGGAAGGCGTCGTCATATTCCTGTACCTCCCGTATACCATCTTCCTCGGAGGGTGTGCTACTATGTGGCCTTGACGGATTGGTTAAACCATGACGAAGACAGACCTCGTTCGTACTATTCTGTATCGCGTATCTCAATTGACATCCTTACCGTGTCTCTATGCGAAGCGTTGTACACCCTGCTATTCACTCACACCAGCTGTCTCAACAAAGCAAATTTACTCAATCTCGATACATCAGTGATAGTACATTCTGCTGGAAACCGATTATTGTACACGCACAAGACCATAACTTGATTGTTCGAGCCACAGGCCTCTCCACTACTACTATGGCGATGTTGAAAGCCGCAGTTTGCGCTCCCTTGCCGCCTGTTCGGTACGTTAGATTCCGCACTTGATCAAACTCACTGAGAATAGCATGGATGCCTTGGCCAGTTATCAACGCCTTCTTCCCTTCTTCATCGAGACCAAGTCCATTCTTTTCAACCCAGATTTTTCGGTTCGCCTGGAATTCTTGCAAGGATTTGGAAGCTAGCGCCAGCCTTTCTAGGGCTTCAGGGAGGGCGGTTCCCTCCCTCAGCGGGTCATAGTTTCTTCCGGGTTGGTGGTTCGCCAACTCTGAAAGGGCTTTCTTGACCAATCTATCCTCGGCAGCGGGCTGTGCGAAGCTAGGATCCAAGGAGGCACCTGCAAGGGGAGGGATGTGGAAGGTAGAACACCCGTTAATCTTCTTCCTAATTTGTGGGTCTTTGAGGTCCCAAATGGTGAGCTGGTCTATAACGGGTTAGTCAATCGGTAGGACAGACGCGATGTGGTGCGTGAGCTTGTGGTTAGCGCCATAGATCTTCTCCAAACGTCCGACCAATTCGTCAAACTCCGGATTCTATACCGTTATCACAGGTCAGTTGTGGTTGACTCATGAAAGAAGACTTGGGGATGACCTGCATGTCGGTGAAGTTAAACTCCATATTGCCGACGACGCCGACTTGCCACAGGATCAAGTTGCTCGCTGGATTCAGTGGGCGGTCGCGAGTCAAGAGGTTGGTCGCCTCGTAGGTCGTAGTTCCATTGACGGAAGGATCGATACCGAGGTCAGCAAAGAGCCAATCTTCAGCTGAGATACCGGGAAGCATTTTGGCATGGTAACCCTCTTCACGAGCGATCTTGATGGCTCTGTGGGAGGGATGAACGAAGACACTAGGGTGGCCGTAGAAGAGGCCAACGACGTCCTGGCCACTGCGAACCTTGCGCACCATGACCTACGCTTGCATTAGCTGATGTCGAATACCAAGAAGGTGAGATCCAACCTGTCATTTGGACGTAGGTCTCCAGTCTGTTGCCGCCATCCTATAGCTGATACAAGTCGTAGACGTTTTTCGAATGAAGGCTTCGGCAGTCGGATCATTGAGAACATCGCAGACGATGTCTGCGTTCTCGATGGCCGCAACGGTCTGCAGAGTAAGCTGACGGTTGAAGTGCGTTTAACAGCCTTTATACTGTTCCAAGCTGGTCCTGATGATTAATCGAGTAATTTCGTGTTTTTAGAATTGAAGTGGATGGTGCTCGCTCTCACAAACCGTCGATGAGGCTCGGTGTCTCGGCATCACTTGATTCTTTAATATCAGACTATTGCAAGTAGGCACTCGTTCACTGCCCTTGAGCGCGCATACGGTATCTCTGCTCGGAACCTGAGTATCCCAATTTCGTTTTTGTAGTACTTAGATAAATGGTACCTGTTTACATCGAGCGTCGCTCAAGCTCTTATCAGAAGTTCGGGTAACTCTTATTCTATTCACTCGTGTGGCATATACTCAAGGTTCTCGGTATCTCCGCACCTTCTGTTCTCTCAAGGTATCCTACTATCCATAAACTCGTTCGCTGGCACGCGCAGTGGAGCTCGTTTCTGCTCGAAGGCAAGTAGCACTATATGGTGTCGCTTGCAGCTTTCTGGGCTCTGCATGCACCGCGACACAGCTATCTAAATCAATTTTACTTCCAGACTCAAAGCAACGAAACTTCATATGTTTTCAAAAACCTCTTTATCAAGTACATTGCCACTTACGGTCGCGGTTCGTGAGTTTAAATCCAGGGAGAACACTGTCCGGCCGCCTTTAAGAGGAGTGCTCGAATCCTTTCGAGGCGATAAAACGGTTCTTCTCCGTCCGTGAAACGGTTTCACCACCTTTGGGGCCAAAAAACTATGAATACCAATTGCACCAACTTCTAGAATGCGCTTCTCTTCTAGAACTCAAAAATTATGGGGTGCATGAATTGTATTTGCTTTGGGAGGAACCAAGAACTTTCCCAATGTATGCAGACAAGTGGGTACTATTAGTTATAACACACGAAAAGAACAAGAAATCGAAGTGGATAGCGACCAGGGATACCTGGATATAGAGATACATCAGATTGTGGTAAGATTACATGCAGGTTGTACATAAATCTATGCGTGTCGTAAAGGTCGTGCAATGCATTTCAAAAGAGTATATGATGAGCAACGGGCAGAAGAAACGGAGAGAACGCATCGAAAGGAAGGAAGGAATATCATTCGGTCATGAGCGATGGATGATTTAGGAGTAGAACCTTTCACAAAATTAGGCTCCAAGCGTGTACGATAGAACACAAAGACTCACTTCTTGTTGATTTGGAAGAGGAAAAGCTCGAAATTGACCTTGACCTTGCCACCGAGTATGCTCAGAGATGGTCGATTCTCGTACCTAGCCTGCAGGAGATCTTCCATACGGATATCTTCTTTGGCGATCTTGCTTGTGACACCGCTGAGCAGGGTGGATCCAAGGACGACAGTAAACACTCCGGGGGTGTTTGATGACATGGTTATCTGAAGCTTGTCGAACTGCCTTGGGGAGTAAGAATCAATGGACAGAAGGATTCCTTTCTCGTATAGATATTTGGCAGTGTATATGAACGACCCGAATTGGGGTGCCTGTCCTGAGCGTTGGAGCTCGCGCACATGGAAGTACTGTTTGGTGAACGGGAGAACAAAGCGTTTTTTCCTATGTAGTTGGCGTTAGAATGTAATCTTGAATGTTGAGCGATTTAGATGCTTACCCTTTACCCTTTTGCATAGTGCTCATAGCCGACTCGACGTATTTGTGGTAACTGTCAATCTGCTCCAAGAAATCTTTCTTCCGCTCAGCGAGCTGGCGAAGAGCTTCCATCATGCTCTGCATCACTTGCTGACGCTGGATCCTCTTCCGGTGTTTACTGCGCACATCGCCTGCGATAGCGTTCAGAATGCCCTGGAAACCATCGTTTCGTGTGATTTTCCCTTGCTTTTCGAGCTCCAGCAAGTTATCGATGGCCAGGACCTTAACAGCGGCAAATTTCAACCTTCAAAAGGAAATCAGTACCTGAGAAAGATAATCCAAGCTGAATTACTTACGATCGAATATCTTCCAACCTGTAAGCAGAGTCGGGAGCAGCGGCCGAGGGCTGTCGCCTGGGTATTTGCTTCAGCTCGTTTTCCATCTCAGCTTCAAGAATATCTTCCCAAAGAAGTTCATCTTCCTCCGTTACCGGACGCATCAAGGACTCCAGGAGGTCTTGAGCTGGTTGCACTCGCAAGATAGCGAGGACACCGCGCTTAGCCTGAACCCAGCGAGTCTTCTCTTCGGCAAGAGGATCTGGCCAACATTTAAGCATCTTGCAGTCGAAACAAAATTAAGCAGGAGCAGCGTACCTTGAACATCAGCAAACCGATTGGTCAGCTCGAGAGTGATAGCAGTATCACGGGCGTCTTTGAGTTCCTCGTTATCCAGATGGGGTACTCCACCAAGCTCGGAAAGGATGACTCTCAAGATATCGTCGGGTCCGGCCTTAGAATTAGCGGTAAGAAGGCGAATAGCAACAGAAAAAAAAAATATTACCAATTGATTTTGATGGCGAGAGAGATGGGTATGGAGGCTATATATCTCATTCGGAGAGATATAAATTGGCTTTGGCTGGACGGTGACATCCAGGAATTCGTGAGCGTGGTATTGTGTTTCGGCATCAGGGACATTCGCCACTATTAACCAGTGTCAGTTACAGACAATTATTGCATGAGAGCGGGTGTTATCACCTTCCAGGAACCATGCGGACATCTGCGCAATAGCTATGTCGACGTACCCGTTGATGGGAATATAGTTAGGACTATCGTTATCGAAAGGAACACCACTGGCAATCTGAGTGAGTACTTCAGAAATACGGGAAAGATTCTTTCGGGCTTGGACATCCACAGCCTTTGACACGACGTCAAACGTTTCAGGAATCCTGTTTGTAGAGTATTGAGAACAAATTGTGCGGAAGAACATGACTTTAATACGCACATTATGACTGGGTTGATGTATTTGTTGTAAATGAGCCGGCCGATGCACTGTATGTGCAGCTTTTCAGGAGCATCTGGGAATTTAAGCTGTAGACACCGCAAGTAAGGATCATGCTCGATTTTCAGACCACTGGAAAACTTACCCGGAGACAAGTCAACGTCTCTCGAGCGAGATAGCGGATTCCGTATGGCATTTTCTTCGTGGACTGCGTGATCACTGCAACGAACTGCTCGACCCACCAGCGCAACGTTTGAAGATCTAAAAGGACCATCAACAATGCTTCAGATATCAGTGAAGCAGTAGCTTACGTCGAATATAGATAGGTCGAGTTTGAAGGTCCTCAATAGCTTCCATATACGGAACGTCCTTTGGTAGCTGACTGGGAACACCTGTTCTCATCTCTTCCTGATCGATTCGAACGCGATGAATCTAAGAAGGAAAGGGTCAAAAAGAGTGTAACCAAATTGTGCGTAACTCTACCAACCGTCCTGGGGTTCACCTCCAGATCCAGGTCGTCGGATTCGATAACGTCTTTGATAATGGCCTGTAATGTTTCACGAGCATAGGTGGCTTGCTTCGGGCGAAGATACGGGAAGGCGATGTTGATATACATAGGGTGCCCATTCATCACCTCTTCGGGAGCAGATGCTGCGGCGATTTGGTCTCGAATTGCGAGCTACACACAATTGTGATCAGCATAAACCACAGTCAAAGGATCAACGTCACACACCTGGAACAATTTCAGGAGTAGATAGTCCTCCCGATGGTCCTGTCCATACCCAAAGACAGTCAAAACGACACGCTCCACGAATTGCCTCTTCGCCTCTGGAACATTATCCGCGGACACTTGAGTGAAGAGCCGAGTGAAGTATTCAGCCTTTGACTGCAGAATATAGAAGAGCTGCTGGTACAGCTCCAGTTTGCGTCGTGTCTCATGATCAACAAGATGGGATCCAGAGAACGGGTCTCCATGCGCCGCCAAAAGTGATACTCGAGCCGCACGGGACGCAGCATTAACCGTACCATACGTCCCCTTGGCCCTGACCAGATCTCCAAAGTCTTTCGCATTCTGAACCACAAGGGCGATCTTGATATCAAGCGAATCGACTTCTGTCTCGAGGCTCTGATTTTCACGAATGCTCTCCACGACCCTCTTCCGCAGCCGCTCAACCTTCAGCTCCTCTTGGAAGTCCCCCTCGGAATCATCGAGCAGGTGAACAAAGTTCTTGATCGTGCCGATAGTGACGTTCTTCCCAAGCGTAAGCTGACGATACTGCTCACGCGTTTCCTTCGCGCGGAAGAGAGACTGGATCTTGACAACCTTGCTGATATTGGTTCTGTAGTATTCCAACCTGGCCTGGTACGCTCGCCGTTGCATCACTCCGCGCAAAAGGGCCTGCAAGAAGGTCGCGACGTCATGGCTGCGATGCAAGTGATCTTTCCAGGCATGGTACTCCTGTCGTACTAGGTACCCCTGACAAGCAGCTTGGAATTGCACGACGTCCGGAGTCACCACATCCAACTTCTTGTTCAGTTGCTCGTGTTTCCTCCGTACCAAGCTCGCCCTTGCCAAAGCTTGAAGGCTATGGACAGACTTGGCGGTATGAACCTGCACCAAGGCTTTGGTAAGGCTCTTGTGCTCTTGCCGCTGGAGGTTGGCTCTAGCCTGAGCTTGGATGGCAACAATGAACGGGGTGACCTTCCGGAGGCCTCGAATCAAGCCCAAGAGTCGCTTCCTGGCCAAGTACGTGCGAACGGCAGCTTGAATGTTGATCACGATATCCGTAACGTTTTTCAACTTGGCCATTTGCGCTCGCATCTTCCGACGAAGAAGTAATCCGCGACACTGTGCTTGGACAGCAATGAAACTCCTTTCCCTACGCTTCAAGGCCTTGAGAAGGGCGAGGTGCTTCCTCCGCAAGAGATTCCCTCGAGCCTTGGCTTGCAGGCCGACGATTGAGAAGCTAATTTGGGGCCTGAAGAAGGATTTCTTGAGCTCGGAACGTTCGTGTCGGCTCACATGGGCACGGGCGACGGCCTGAAGCTTCGTAACAGAGAATTTCATCTTCTGTAGGGCCGCCTTCAACACGGCAAAGCGTCGACGCTGTAGCACACCACGGATTTGAGCTTGCAGTTTCTTCACTTGGGGAGCACACGCTTTGATTCGTCGTAATTGAGCATTCCAGCGTCTCCTGGCTAGTACTCCACGAGCGGCTGCTTGTAGAGCGATGGCCCAGGGTTGAAGTCGAGCTTGCACCTGTCTACGAGCCTGCAGTTTCCGCCGAAGCAAGGCGCCCAGGCAATGAGTTTGGAATTTGGTGATATGTCTCCCCGAAAGTTTGATACGGGCCTGCAAAGCCTTGTGGCTCCGTCTAAGCAATATCCCTCGGCAGCGAGCTTGGAGTTGGATGATGGAACTCTCATTCTCGAGTAAGAGTCGATCGCGCCCTAAGCAGAATCGTCATCTACAATGTCATCGGTATCTCAACGAGAGAAACTTACGTTCTTCCTCCGTCTCGACTTCAACCTCTGGTTCTTCGTTGATCTCTTTGGCCAGTTCTCGACCTACATTGCCGAAGTTGGGCATGGCAATACCAGACTCCTTGAGTCCCTTCTGTGTCCGTTGAAGTTGATCATCCGAGAATTCCAGCCGTCCGAGCAGGTTCCCAATCCGTTCAGCTCTTCCACGACGAGAAAGCAGATGACTAAACGGGATGGGTAAGTGCATATGGAGGGGGGAAATTACGCTGAAGCTCACCTGAGTGCATGTATGCAATAGATGACCTTTGGCAGATTCTTCTTATTGTATAGATCGGTAAGCTCAAAGATAAATCCCTCTGGCAGGCCTTCCTTGCGGACGAAGTTGAAGAAGATGTTGATGTTATCAGAATGCCGGAAATCCAGCTTCGGTGCCTGAAGTATGACGTCCGTTAGCACATCAACGGCCGACAATCCAAACTTAAATGAGCCTTACCTGATATATCTTGCGCACTACCTGCTCACCATCGAACGCCCGTACAAGTTTCGCCAACACAACACCATTCCTCAGGCCTTCCTCCATCTCAACGACACCAAATCCAAGTTCCTCCCCGAGGCAACCTTCAATCCACTGTTGAGCCTCTCCAACGTGACATAGATACTCATACGCCTGAATCAAATGCCTCTGCTTATCCGCCCAGTTCGAACCCAACAACCGAGCCGAAGGGACCAATTTTTCAGTAGGCGCCTTGAGCGAAATCCGTCCAGGAAGCCCAGCCACAGCATTCTGATCAGGGGACGACACACCCACAAGCCCCTGATCAGAGAAAGAGTTCTGCAACCGAGTTTCGCTAAAGGCCATATCGCTGAGCCTTGCGAGACGTTTCTTCCTACGTCCAGCAAGATCTTCTCTGCGGAGAGGAGGAGAATGAGGGTTGCCGTCTATGTGCTCTTCTCCATCACCACTCGCAATTCGGGGAAGGTGCCGACCGAGTTTCGTCGAAGGGCGTCCTCCGCCGACACCAAGAGTGTCTCGGTAACTGTCTGTTTTCTTCGCCTTGTTCGCCATGTATGAGCTGCGGTATGTTGGAGGAGACATGACCGAGCTCGGACCTGTTGGTGTGGACGGAGTCACGGGCGTGACAGGCGTTGGTGGCTCGGTATTATGAGAGAAACGAGAGGCAAACGACGATGAGCTGGTATTAGATGAGATTGTCGAAGTGGACGTGCGATCTGAGAAGGAGGATGACGATGAGTAGAATCCCTGAGATGATGTTGGCCTGCGACGAAGGGGAGAAGGTTGGGGGTGCGAATCGGCTAGGGGACTTCGGGCGGCCGGGGTGGCAGGAAGATCTTTGTCCAAACCTCTTGCATGGAAAGACAAATACGGCTTTTGAGACGTTGCTTTCGGGGTGGGATCTCTCGAAGAGCTCGATGATGCAGAGTTGGATTCCTGCAACCTGGATCCGAAGGAAGGGACGCTCGAGGAGCCCAAATCCCTGGACAAGGGTCGCGATGAGGAAGGAAGATGGATACGGCTGGGTGTAAATGAGTTTGGTGAATCGACTTCAACGCTGATTCCAGTGGTATTGGGTGAGAGGGGTGACGCAATGATGGGTGCAGGCATCGTCCGTCGTTTCAAGTACGTCGGGGTCCTCTGCAAATCAGTCTGCGCTCGCTGTCGGGACGGTGCATGATCCGATACTGCAGGGTGAGGGGAGAAGGGGGAGCTGGTGTTCAACTTGAATGTCTCCTTTGTTGGACTACTGCTTTCCAGTGCCGCCTCCCGCGACCGTTCCTCCCATTTGCCCCTCACAGCATCGATACTGCTACCGGTGGTCGATGGACTTGTTGCGATAGATATATTGGTCGACCTTTCTCTGAAAGCTTCCTTCACTGGGCTCGACGGTTCGGCGGCGGCGTCGCTCTCTGCTGCTTCACGACCACGTTCCTCCCACTTTCCTCGAATCATATCCAAGCTCTGTCCGACCCGATGCGTAGGCCTGGTCGGTGGGTTCGAGGAGCCGGATCCAGTGCTGTTGGAAGAGAGGATTGAAAGGCTCGATTGCGAGCCATGTCGAGACGCCACAGACCCAGCACGATTGAGGGAAGAAGTGCGCTCCAGAAGGCGCGTCTGGTATGGAAGAAATGCTCTTGCAGATGGTTTAGAGCTTGAAGGCAAGCTGGACGAGACTTGATTTGAGCCGTCCATCCGCGTCTTTGAGCATTAGAAGCGGGGGACGAGGGGAGGTTGCGAAGGGTCGCTGCGAAACAAGATGGTTCGTTTTGCAGCCTTTGGAGCCTTCGCACCTTCGCATCGCAGAGCGAATGTGAGAGGAGCCCAAAACGGTACCCGCGTCACGTGATGCTGCCGATTGTGTTTGCGTGAAGCGCCAAGACCGTCCGATCCAAATTCACCCCTCAGAAAAAAGTTCATCCAAACGGTATATAAATCACAATCATAAGTACAGGACATTAAATTCTAAATAAATCAGAGTTCTCAATCTCTCAGAGCCTTGAAGTAGGCCTTCCACCCTCTGTTTTGCGAGCTTCCCATGCTTTCTTCGCAAGAGTGCGCAGGTCAGCCTTCAAAATCTTCCCAGATGGCGTCCGTTCTGTAATGCATAGTCAGACAGAAAGCCCCGAATGGAAGGGAGAGTAACTACCGAAGGGTTGGCTCTGAATCACAATCATCACCGGGACAGCAAACTTGGGCAGCCTAAACCAAGTGGAAGTAATGTCAATGAGAAGCCAAATCAAAGCCAACAACCAGGAAGCACCTACGCTTTCTGCGCCTGCTTAATGAGCTGCGCCTCAGTAAGTCGGCCAAAGTGACCCGACTTTGCAGAGACGACCGCCGCCACCAGTTCACCAAGACGTTTGTCTGGGACACCGACAGCAGCGACTTCAAGCACACGGTCGTCTGCATAAAGTGCGTTCTCAACAGAGACGGAATCCTACAAACGCACCCATCAGTAAGTTACAACCGATATTAACGGGGCTAGGAGGGAGACTCACAATGTTCTCGCCACCTCGAATAATGATATCTTTGACTATAGGGATGATAAAAGCCCTGTTAGCATCTCCCTCGTGGATCCAGCCCAACCCACAGCAACTTACTTCTATCCCGGATATACAAGAACCCTTCTTGATCGACGTATCCAAGATCACCGGTGCGTAGCCATCCGTCCTCTGTCAGAGCCTGGTTCAGGGAAGAGTGAGCCAAGACGAAGACGGCTTGAATTCAAGGGTAGATTAGTACCTTCTTCGTTGCACCTACACAATGCATTAGCCATTGAATCCAGGAGCTGAGAAATCCCGTCCGTACCTGGGTCATTCCAATAGCACTGCATCACGTTGGGGCCCTTCAGCCAAACTTCTCCAACCTCCCCTGAGGGGAGAACCCGATCGTCCTTGACGATGGCAATATCATTGACCGGGGTTGCTAGACCACTGTCAAATAGCCTGATTAGGATACCAAACTTGGTTTGTGCCGAAGACTGAACATACCAACTGGTTGGTCGGGCAGAGTAATCCTCGCCAGCTGGTAGTAAACATATGTGAGTTGGAAATGTCAAGGGATAATGAAGCTTCCTTACAAAAGCCAACGGCGACGCTATTAGTTTCAGTCAACCCATACCCCTGGCTCCTGTGAAGAGGTCAGAAAGATCTTTCCTTGCGATCTTCAAAAGAAAGACACGAACAGAGCGGCTGTCGGGAATGTTTTCTGAGCGCGAGGCGGAAGCGTATCAGGCGGCGGAGCTCCTCCAAACATCAAAGCCTCCAGAGGATGTCCAGCGGTCGAGCTATCAACCAAGTCCGAAACCATTGATGGAACCCTACATTGAATGAAGCGTCAGAATCTGCTAGTCGTCTTGGCTGCCAGAGGAAGTACTACTCACCCTCCGGCAACTGTGATATTCTCAGCCTTGATCAATCTGGAAGGAAGGATCGGTCATTGCTTCCTGCATAGTAGCAGTAGGATCATCAGCGTACCTGGCGGCTTATTAAAAGTCAGAGGGACATATTATGTGGAGGTAAGTAGAGAGAATGCATCGCTACTCACCTTCTTCTGGCAGCCATTTGCGCATCAAGACTATCTTCATTCCAGTTAACGTTGCGAGCATCTGTGTGAATGGAACGAGGTCGTGAGTCGGTCATCTCGGAGGTGCAGGCAGGCGGAAAGATGCCATACCGCTAAACTAGTGGATCCCGTTACATGGAACAGGGGGACAGATATAAGGATGCCCTTTTGCGGTCCAGTGGGTGGGGCAAACGGGGCAGGGTCTTCACCGTTGCGCAAAGCTGCCCGACGGGATGCCACAGAGATCTAAAAAAACCGCAGGTCATCATATGTCATGGTAAGCATCGGCATTATTCCACTTACGTTCATTACATTAGTAAGGTACTGTCTGTGGGTGCTCAGAACGCCCTTGGGCAACCCGGTGGTACCTAACATCCCGAGATGAACAGATAATCATGTAAAGAGGAACCGATCAACTGACCAGAAGTGAAGAGGATGGAAGCGTTGTCTTCTGGCACAACCGCAGGATCAACCGTGATTGCGTCGAGAGGTCCTGTATATTCGTCCAGGACTTCGTTCCAAGGACGCATTCCTTTCCAACGGCCTCTGCCGCCGTCCTGGGCCTCAAGAACTAGAACGCCCGTTGTGCCAGCTTCCTTGGCAAAGTCCGAGACTATAGGTTCTAGGCGGTCGGCTCTTTCTGCATCGACGATAATAAGTTTGCATTGGGTATGAATGAGGCAGTGGCGCAGCACTGGAAGCGGGGACCAACTTTGAGGTTGGGAGATTAATGAAAAAAGGACAATCATGGCAGAGAATATGGTTTGCTCACGCGTTGGCTAGAACGGATACAGCACCAAGCAAGTCTAGAAAAACGGGAATGAGCTAGGCATGAGAAGGGATAACGGAGGCAAAGCATACGGCAAGCCCAGAAGGCGACGAGGTACTCTGGATAATTTCTCGCACAAATGGCGACTCTATCTCCTACTCGAGTAAGAGGACTGCTTGAAATTGGAGAGGGTGGTAGGACGAACCTTTGCGGACACCATAAACATGGCGGAAGAGAGAAGCAGCCTTGACCGCACGATTATGTACTTGTGCAAAGGTATAGTGCTGCTTCTCGAAAACGAGGTAGGTAGCGTCCTTGTGCTGCTGGAGTGCCCACAGCCAGAGGACACGGAGAGAGGGCCACTGGTTCTTGTAGACTCTCTGGAGCCTCCCGTCGATGAGACGCGTCTCGAGCTCGTGGGGGGCGCCCGGGGCGACGAGGAGTTCGCTCGCTAGAGGACACATAAGTGAAGGGCGAGAAGGGGACGACGGGTGGCATACCTTCGGCAACGGTGCGCTTCGGAGACATGGGGCCAGGGGGAATGGAGGGGATTGAGGACGATGGCAGGCATTATATAGCGGAATACGGCAACCAGAGGGAACCGGAGAACGAATGGGGAATGAATTGGAGGCGGGCAACACATGACATGAAGTGACAAGCCGGAGTCCGCGGTTGCACGCGACGCACTTTGTCTTTCTCCCAGATGCATCACCGTGATCGTCAGTCCCGCATATCCGCCTATCTCAGCTCTCCAGAGAAACCGTCCCCCCGCTCCAGCTCTATCATCACCAGGTCCTCGTCGCCGTCGTCCGTCGGCTCCTACTCCGACCTCGCCCTCACCGCAGACTACAAGGAGCAAAGGTCCTTTTGCCCCCGTTTTGCCCCACTTCTTCCTCACCCTTGTCTCTCAGAAATGCCCACAAGGTCGTGCTCGGCGTCTGCGCAATGGACATCAAGGCTCGCAGCAAGGCCATGCGCGAGATCCTGACGCGATTGGTGGAACGCTCCAGGGGATCCATCGAAGTCAAGGTTTTTGGAGATAAAGTTATATTGGACGAGGGTCCGTCCCTTCTCTCCTTGCGCCCGGTCGTTGACTAATCCCCCCATCTTCCCTTTCTAGACGTCGAAAATTGGCCGAGATGTGACATTCTCATCTCCTTCTTTTCCACCGATTTCCCCCTCGACAAGGCTATCTCCTATGTCCAGCTCCGCACCCCATTCTGTATCAACGATCTCCCCACACAGGCCCTTCTCTGGGACCGTCGTCTCGTCGGCGCCTTGCTCGACCATCTCAAAGTCCCCACTCCCAAGCGTGTAGAGATATCGCGGGATGGTGGCCCCAAGGTGGAGCCCGAGCTCATCAATATGATGAAAAAGAGGCTCGGGATTACCCTAGGCGGATTCGCAGTCACCCCGGAAGTCACTCTTCGAGAGGATGGAAATGCCATCATCATCGATGGAAAGGTCATGGAAAAACCCTTCGTCGAGAAACCTGTCAGCGGAGAAGACCACAACGTCTACATCTACTTTCGGGGCGGAGGTGGCCGTCGGCTTTTCCGAAAGGTTTGATTCAATCACGTCTCGCATGCCGATGGGCTGCTCATCGACTGTCAATTTAGGTGGGGAACAAGTCCAGCGAATTAGATCCTACCTTGAATCATCCACGAACGGATGGTTCCTACATTTATGAAGAGTTTATTGACGTTGACAACTCTGAAGATATCAAGGTCTACACCGTTGGCACTGAATACACCCATGCAGAGACGCGGAAATCCCCCGTTGTAGACGGTGTGGTGCGACGTAACACTGAAGGAAAAGAAATCAGGTAAATCATCGATCCAATATTCCTCGACTAGCATATTCAATGTCTTTGCAGGTTCGTCACCCGGCTGACGGCAGAAGAGACATCTTGGGCAAATAAGATAGCTGAAAGTTTCGGGCAACGAGTTTGTGGCTTCGACCTACTGCGCAGTGAAAATGGCACTAGGAGTCTGGTTATTGACGTCAACGGTTGGAGCTTTGTGAAAGGCAATGATACTTACTATGGTGTGGCGCTTTTTTCTCTTCCACTTCGGCTGTTTCCGTGCTGACTCTTTGCTTGTAGATAGAGCTTCAGATATCTTGTCCGCCTTGTGCATGCGTGTTTCTTCGACGATAGAGAGGCCCCTACCTACTCAAGCGACGCCTCAAGAGACTCCTACCTGGGTTCTTAAAGCCAATGTCACCGTCTTCCGTCACGCGGATCGGACTCCCAAGGTGATTTGATTTCCACCTCGTGCCTCCAACGAATTCTAATGTCATTCATTAGCAAAAATTGAAATTCAACTTCCCCATTGGAGAGGCTTGGACGCAGCCGTTCGTTACCCTTTTAAACGGAGAAAAAGAAGAAATCATCCTCAGAGAGAAAGAACAATTGAAGAGGATTGCAACAGCCATTGAAGAAGCTCGCCAGCTCGGCGCCGACGGAGAAGAGCTCAACAAACTCACCCAGCTCAGCAATGCGTTATACAGCAAGATTGACCTTCCCGGAACGAAGGCCCAGTTAAAACCTGTTTACTCTAGACGACAGGCCGGGCAAGTTAGAAAGCTTACTAAATTAACATTGGTATTCAAATGGGGTGGCGAGGTGAGTTGATTCGATAATAAGCACGCGCTTCAGCCTCTCTGACACTCTTTTCTCTTCAAGTTTACACACTCCGCTCGATACCAGTCGCGCGATCTTGGGGAGAACCTGAAGAAGGATATCTCTATAATGAGTACATCTAACTTCCTCGCTACCTGCCTCGTTGCCGGTATTTATCTTTCTTCATAGATAAAGAGGTTCTTCACAATGTCAAGGTGAGTTTTACCCTTCTTATGACTCTTGCCGGCATCTTGACCATGTTTTCTTCATTCATTCATTCATCTAGATCTTAACGTCATCCGAGAGGCGTGTTATCGCTTCTGCAGAGGTCTTCGCCGCCGCCTTACTCGATCCTCAGCATCCCAGCTACTCTCAACCGTCTGGCAACTCGACGATCTCTGACGGAAAGAACGGGTTCATCAATAAGAATCTACCGCAGCAGCCTCAGCATCAGCCTAGTCAACCTCTGAAGCTGATTGTCCGAAAAGATCTTTTGGATGACTCGAATGCGGCAAAGGATCTCATGGACGATGTTAAGAAGCGACTCAAGATCCTTCTCCGGCCTGGAGAGTCGGAGAAACGACCAGAGTTGACTTGGCCGAAGAGTATGAAGAAGGAGCCGGTAGAAGTTGTCAAGGTCAGTCAACATTTTTTTCTTCGTTTTAATTTCAGTTGTTCGACGAGGCGATTGAACCGGCAATTAAAAAAAAACGAAACGTGTTTCGTTCGTATAGGAAGTGATTGAACTCTTGAGTTCTTTCAGAGACATTATGCGCCGCAATTTCGAAACTTTGGATGTGGATAAGATTCAAGATAGATGGTTCGTATCTGTGTCTCTTGCCACTCGATAAGCAACTAATTTGCCTACTATCCGAACAGGTGCTGTGGCGACGAGCCTTGGTTATTCCGCGAACGATGGGAAAAGCTTTTCGAAGATTTTTGTGACGTTGAGCAGAAGAAGTTTGATCCCTCTCGGGCAAGTCTGAAAGTTATTTCCCGTGCACAAATTACTCAACTAACTCGTTTGAATAGGTATCTGAACTCTATGATACTATCAAGTACTGCGCATTGCACCATCGGACGTTCCTGTTCGCCATTTTCAACGAGCAAGAAAGGCAGACAGACCCGATGCAACAAAGCATACAACAAAGCCAGGACCGAAAGATCCACGAGTTGTATGGACGTGCGAAGGCGCTCTTCGACCTTGTTGCTCCGCAGGAGTATGGAATTGAGCCCGATGAAAAGTATGCTTTCTGTCTTCCCTTTTCTTTGCGCCTTGACACTCTTTTTCTGACGCTTATGTCTATCTAGGGAGGAAATCGGCATCTTGACGTCCCTGCCCCTACTGAAGAACGTGGTCACAGATTTGGAGGCCGCTAGGAAGACAGGCGAAAGCTCCCTCACGCTCTACTTCACCAAGGAAAGCCATATCCACACCTTGGTCAACCTCGTGCTGTTCTCCGGATTACCGATTCCCAATAGGCGGATACCTGAGTTGGACTATGCTGTGAGCGCTTGCTTTTTCGCATTCATTTCAAGGACGTCGGCTAAAGCTAAAGTGGAATGATTGAATACGACAGTCACATATCACCTTTGAGCTATACGAGCGAAATCACGGTCGGGGTAAATCCGACAAGGAGTATTCCATCAAGATTTCTTTGAGCGAAGGTGCACATTCGTCGAATGTTTTGGATTCGACATTGGATGCTCGACACTCTTTGAATGTCCAGCCTAGAAGGTGACGGTTACTTATGAGCACATGGAAGTGGAACTGACGGTCTTCATCCACATTCTGCAGGAGACTCACGCAGCACCTGCCATACAGCCTTGTTATCGAAAAGCTGTCGAAACATTTCCATCGGCTAGAAGATGTTTGTGTATCTTCAATTTCTCTGCACACTAGCACTGACCGCGAAACCTATTAGGATGATGTCTCCGATACTCCTTTCGAGACGATCGATGCTAATTCATCCGCTGTGACGGATACCAGTGGGGAAGAGACATGAACGAATAACCAGAAGACCGACCCTTTGGTGCCTCCGGGCGCCGTCTTAGATCTAGACAGAGATCACAAGATGCGGGGTATAACGTTTTTGTATTTCTAGAATTGCAGCCGACAGTAGAGAGAGCGGGCAAGAGATGACACCGACGGTCATGTGTACAGGTATAACTCGAAGAACGATTGGATAGAGATAGAGAGGAGGGGTCCCATGATACTATTCTTACGATAAATGTAGAAAATCAAGAGGAATAATGCAATGTACTAATCGTAATAAAGATGCGGTCATGTTGACATCTTGGTGGCACTATCTTTACCGCCCCTTCGGTCCAGGCTTCTGCCCATGGACAAGTTTCTCTTGCGTTTGGCGGAGCTGCTCCTGACCGAGCTTCTGGAACTGGATAGCGTGTGCGGGTGTGCCCCTATTCCGGGTGTGGTGGTCCCGGTCGAATAGAGCCGATTCAGAATTGGATAGCTGCACGGATTGGGTGGCTAGAGACGCAAAGGAGGCCGACGATTGGTGATAGCTGGTAAGGTCACCATAGGGTTAGCGAGTGCAATATACCCTAAAACTGATTATCCACTCACAGGCTGATTACGGGTCCATCGGGAGGAAGGCAATAAATGACGCGGGACAGGGCGGATGATAAAAGAAATCAAAACAGCATCGAGATTCGAGAGGATAAAGGGCGACGAAAATAAGAAAAAAAGAAGCGTTAGGCGTTTGTGCATGGCAGAGCCGTACTAGACAGGCAGTCAAGATACGCACCGGAAGGCTTCCCTGTTTATGCAATCTTCTTCCCGAAGTTTGTCAAGTGTATTCTTCTTGAACGCCGACTTGATACAGTGCAGGACGTCAAAGGCGTGGTGTTCCTTGGGTCTTCAAATTTTGGACGAAAGGAACGGGTGGGGCGGATGGGATCGAATGAGAACACCTCGGAAAAACGACCTTTGGTTTATTGGATCTGTGAAGACTCACCTCCACGGCCTGAATCGCCATCCGAGAGCGAAGTTTCCCTCTTGCGAGATGAGAGGGTGGAATACGTCCGTTATAAATTGGACAGTTGGAGAGCCGTTTGGGAAGTCGTCAGGGAACGTCAGCCGGAATTTCAGGACAGCGTCTGCGTAATATCCTGAAACAATCGATCTCGTTGTCAGTACAAGACCCCATGGGATTGTTTAGATGAGGTTTTGACCTTGGTGAACGAACAGAACGCCGTCCCAGACGAAAAGGTTGTCTGGCGATGGCAGAATGTACATCCCCAGCGGACAGTGCCCACTTCCCATGAGAGCTGCATATTCAACAGAGACTGCACTTCGTGCCACGACATCTGGCACTTGGGACGTCATGGTGGCTTATAAAACGTGGGGAGCTCGAGACTTCAAAGAGGTATTCATTCAAGCCATGGTGGAGGGTCGTTATGACCAAGGTCGTTCCCGGTGGCTATATCAAGAATCTAATTCGGTGATGGCAACACAACAAGACCTAGAAATCCAACCGAATGCAAAATCAAAATCCAATGCTAGTGTGTTTTTGGCTAGTCATAGTGATATGAACCTCGATATCGTGAACCACTACTACCCCCTCCTCCTCCTCCTCCCCCTCCTCCGCCTTGACCTGAACGGGACCTATCTTGTCTGCTGTTATTGCGATGATCCCTTCCTCTATCATCGTAGTCTCTCCTCCTTCCATAATCTCCCTTGCCCCTGGACCTATAGTCGTCCAATGCCATTTCCGGAGACCGCTGCCTCTCCCTGCGATCCTTGTTCCGTCTCGATCTTGACGAAGAGCCACTTGGATTCGAGTCATCCCTCTTGTCTAATCTGTCCTTCAGATTCGAACCAGACCTCTGATAGGTGTCTCCGATACGTGATAGCAAGCTCGGCGGTTCACCAGAGCCTCCCGCGGCAGGTTGGAAGGGCCGCCTATCACGGAATGACTCTGAAAAATTGAAGCTCTTGCCCTTTGGTTTGGTAGGTGTCGACGACGGCTTTTTGCCAAAATTATCCGACGGTCTGTTGTTTCTTGGCTTGGAGAACCAGTCATCCGGATCGTCGTCCGCTGCGACTCTGTCTCTGTGGATCTTTCCGAGCCTTGACTTTGCTTTCTCTTTTCCCATTCGCCCGACGTCATCTGGGACGTGCTCCAACTCCAGGAACATTTCCTTGCGGCGCTCCCTTGGCGGCTTCTTTGGCGACTGTCCGTCTTTGGCTGGATCATAGAAAGGTCCTGAAGCAACATTGTGGTGACTGAATGCTGACGGTTCCTGAGGGCGATCTGGTCGTATGGGTTCCGGGCAGTCCTATACTACAAGTCAGCACCACTTCCAGAAATCCTGATAGGTGAGGCGTACGTCTCCCCAATGACCACAATTCCCGCAATTGTAACACCACTCGTCGTCCGCAACATAACCTTCTCCGCCCTCCCCGAGCTTCAACTTCCGTTTCTCCTCTCGGAACGAAACAACTTTGGTTTTTCCCTCGTCCGATAGATAGGCGTACATTCTCCACCACGTTGGGCATTCCTATGAAAGTTTAGCGGTTCATTGATGGCTATAGGGCGGTAATCCAACGAACATTTGTCTTGTGGAGGGCAGAATAACAACGGTCGCAATCTGAGAACCGCGATGAAGGGATTCCAGAGCCTTTCGAATATCGATTGGGGCATTTCTGTCGCAGAATTTAAGATGAAACCGAGACGGTAATGGGCTCTAAAATCCACGTACTGCGTTAATGTGGCCCTTCATCCCGCAATTGAAGCAGACTTTGCTGATAGGACATGACCGCGTTGAATGGTCGTCGCGAACGCCGCAGGTCAGACACTAGTGACAGTTCAATGATTTAGTCGTTTGGAGATAGAGGGAAGATGTACAATTATGACTGTGCACTCCGACGTCCTGTGCTGGTTCTCGACTCCACATTTCTTGCATACTATCCGACTTGGAACCTTCGGTGCGGCGTCTTCGTAGTATCGGACAAACTCCTGTAAGAAGATGTAAGCTACATGCGGAGAGAGACCCAGCAAGTAATGGTCACTTTGGCATCATCGTAGTCCAGGAACTGGATGGAATCGTCTTCTAATGATGTAGTGGGTGCAATGATTTCAACGGGTGTCGATCCAAATACTGTAACGTGAGCGGGGAGAAGGAGTTTGTTTTCATCTTTGGTCTCTGGTTCCGACTCGGGTTGGGCGGTTGGCTGCGGTGGTATTGTTAGGGGTTCAACGTCGACGAAGAATAGGTCATCTTCAGCGGAAGGCGCATGTTCATCTTGCTGCTGCCTTTGCTGCAGTACTTCATCGATACTCTGTCTTCTTCTGTTATTCGGTGGGAGCTCGGACCCGCTATCTGGTGATTTTCGCTTCAAATCGTGACGAGTCTCTTCTTCCTGAACCTTTGCCTCTCTCTTCCTCGGCCGACGCGACTTCTTGGAGGAACTAGGCGCGGGTTGCGTAGAATCATCGTCTTGCACAGTGGACGGCTCCGGCGTTCTCCTACTGGATTCTTCATGGGATGAAGCGGTGAGGTCGATAATTGGAGCAGAGCTGGGCGCTTCAGCCATTCTGGATCCAGTTCAGAGAAATATTGCCCATAACGTCAACTTTTTCGTCAAGAGGAAGTAGTCATATCACGTGTTGGTCGATCGAATGTTCCCATCACTCGCTAAGTATGTTGGTGCCTCTGCCCTCCAATAGGCTTCGACAAGTTCATGATGCCTATACCTGTCGTAGACCAATGCTGCTCATCCTTATGCGCACTCTTTTTCATAAGGCTGACAAGAGATTAAGGTGGTATTAAAAGTACAACACATACAACCAACTTGAACCAGTGAACGCGAGCAAAGAACACAGGAGCAAAGCACCGAATCTATAAAGGCAGTCTACACACCCTAGATAGCGGCCACAAGCGCATGGAGATTATAAATCTCCCTCCGCACCGTATAATAGATATCCGACACATTCCCTTCCAGCTCCACCTTCCCTCTAGCCAGCTTTTTCACAGCAACCGTCTCTTCCAACTCATCCTGCGTAGAACCTGGCTTCGCGCCAGGTCCGCATATCAGGACACCCTCACCGACGAGTTCAGCGTGTATTCCGATACTCGCGAGACGTGCTTTGAGAGCAGTGAGCTTGAGTTCACCGATCATGGT
This sequence comes from Candolleomyces aberdarensis, assembly GCA_004126415.1. NCBI lineage: Eukaryota > Fungi > Basidiomycota > Agaricomycetes > Agaricales > Psathyrellaceae > Candolleomyces > Candolleomyces aberdarensis. The sequence goes on from SDEE01000008.1 coordinate 183,054, forward strand.
CGAGTGCGGAAGGGCAACTTGGGGACGACTTCCAAGTCTACGCTGAGCCAGAGGAACACTAGAGGCAGCGGACCTTTTGTGGGAAACTGAACCGGATTTTGTCGGTTCGAGGATGGGTATTATGGAATTCGAATGCGCAACGATGCGGCCGCGGACATACGCGATCTCGTTGTCTTCGAACTGAAATAGGAATTCTATCAGTAAAAGAGAGAGGTTATGTTTGGTCAAAGACATACTCTGGACATCCTAAGCGATTTAAGCATGTTGTCGCTGATAGAGATTGAGAAATTATTGACTTGTTGACCGATCTGGATGGTTTCTCCAGCAGAGGGGGCAAAGATGTCCTTCGTCATCGACTTGATGCTCCCACAACTTTCTATCAAAGCTTGGGTTGAAGGTTGTGAAGCATGAACAATGATCTTTGAACCTGGTCAATGCACATAACAGAATGAAAAGACAAGGAACACACCATTTTCCTTGGATTCACCTGCGGAACGATGGTTTTTACTGCACGACCATCGTTCAAGCCCTCCATATCGATGAACAGTAATCTACAAGCTAGCTGAACTTCGAGTTCGGTTTCAACGTATTTTGAAGGCGGTTCGGCCAATTTCTAGGAAAGAGAGCATGTATCAGTAAGAGTCATCACAAATCGAATGGATGATTATACCTCATCCTCGTCCGCAGTCTTTTTGTGCTCGTTTTCCTCGTTCTCTGCCTCTTCCTCTAGCGCCTTCCCTTTCCTCAACCACATACCAACATCAATGGTCTCGCCATATTCATCCACACGTCTCCGCTTGTCAACGTGTGGGAACATCCTGAACCTTTGAGTCTGACCTCCAACGCTCTTGAAGAATGAAGTCGATTTCGACACTTTGCCTTTCAGAAAGATATCGAAGGACAACAGCTGCTTGGTTACTTCGTCGCTTTCGCCCCAGTCTGCTTCATCACCATCCTTGGCGCCTTTTCGTTTACTCCGTTTGCTGGGTCTGTCGTAGTCATCATCGTCATCATCATCATCACTATCCATGTCTCCGCCCAAAGCTTCGTGAATCTCTCTCTCATCATCGGTATCTGAATCAGAGTCTGAGTCGCCTTCGTCGGCTTCAAGCATGCGCTGGTTGCGGGCCATGGCGGCTTGCTGAGCGGCTTCCTTCTCCTTTGCCGCTCGTTCTTTTTGGAGGTGGGCCTCAAGCTCTGCTCCTTGGAGAGGAACTTTATCGTACATCTAAATTGAGTCAGCAAAGACAGTCGAGAACTGGACGCTGGTGTTAAGCACCTTGAGTTTTATGGTCCCATCCATCATGACGTTTCGGCCAATCTTTCCCTTATCCCATGTGTCCCCACGTTGAGCCTCGTTCCAATAATCAAACAAAGCCCGACTGAGTGTTCCCTCCGCGCCTCGATTGGTTAACAGCACGACGTTGTCTGGGACTGCAGCAAAGTCGGCAAACAAATGTCGCGACGGTCCATGCGATAACGAAGCTGGCACAGCTAGAATGAGCTTAGGATCTTTTGACGAGTGGCGTTGGAGGAGTGCTTGGGGATTAGGAAAGAATTCAAGGAATTTGAATCTCAGGGCGAGAGCGCCCAAAGCGTCCTCTTCTCCATCGTCATCTCCTCTTCTGCGCCGGTTCTGGTTGTGCCGTTTGCCACCGTCATCCCCAACGTCTTCTTTACTAATTGTACCTCCCAACCATTCCATCATACTGCGAACGAATGTGAGCATTTCTCGCCCTGTACGAGAAAGGAGGCATATAGGGAAGTGGAGCTTGGAATAGTTCCAATGTTGGTCCAGGAGAACCAGAAGTTCCAGAATTCGCGTGCTCGAGTCACATGGAAGCAAAAGGGACGACCGTGACGACAGTGTTGCGGTTATAGTATCTAGTCTGGTGTCAGGAGAAACGGAGTACGAGAAGCAGGTTGCGTACCGATGAGAGCTGCATCTCTGTCCTTCCGTCGACTAGTCAAAACAGAGACCCTCTCAGCGTCTGTAATGAGAAGGTCTGGCCGCACGAGTGAATCGAAAATAGTGTTGCCTGGCCGCATCATCAGAACGGTTCCGTCCAGATGTCGTTCCTTCATGTGGTTGACGTTCACGGCGTAGAGAATTGTCCCGGAGGAAGGTGAACGAATCTTCCATATTGTTCCACCAAGGGTGTGGCCCGCACTGAAGGCGGTGATAGTCAAACCCTGGCACTTTCCTGAAGAATGCAATGGGCCATTGAACTATATCGAATGAAAAGTCTGGACACACCTTGAAGGTGAATGGGCTGAGAGTATCGCAACGTATTCATAGCCTCAAAGGCATCTTGAACTTCAATCACGGTTGGAATACATTTTCCCTTGGCTCCCGTTGAAGTCACGGGCTTCTGAACCTCTTCCTTGGATTCCGCATCCATTTCGACGTCTTCAGTTTCTTGTTGCTGGTCGTTTTCCTCCCCAACATCAATCTCCCCCCGTATACCATCGACATCTTCCACGACTGCAATCTTCCCCATTGCTTGGACCGGAAGTGTGGTATAGGCTGGCGCCTTGAGACCCCATCGCGCGTACGCCCATGGGTAGAGTCCACAATGTGCCAGGTCTCCGTGCGACAGTAGGACAAGATCGACAATGGGCGATAGTCTAATTTCTTGTCAGCAAGTATCTTCAGCTAGCCATCCCAAGCTCACTTTTTCAGAGTATCGCAGTATTCTTGCCAAGGTGGGGGCTTCTGAGCATCGTCTGTGTCCATGCTGTCGACATTGTCGTTGAACGGGGATGGCTCCTGCACCCAGTCAGGAGACCCACAGTCGAGGAGTATCCTGACATCGTCGACCTGGAGGAGATAGGCAAGAGGGGTAGTGGAAGTCGAATTGGCAGCGCCTGCGACTGGCGTGAAAGTGATCATTATTGCATCGTTTTGGCGGACTTCAAGACGCGGACGCGGTTGGCCTTCGAGGGAAATGCTGACTAAGCCGTCGGATTGATTGATTGGCGCGCCGGATTTGGGGACTTGTGTCATGACGTCAAAGTATGAACCCGCCTGCTGGCCTTTTCAGGAGTTCTGAACGCAGTTCCTCACGAGTTTCATGAGTCTCTAGTTGACTGCCATGCCCGTCAATACTGCTTCAGCGGCATTTCACATTGCCCCTGGTAAGTTTGGGCTTAAAGAAGTTGCGCTGTCGACTAACAGATCCTAGTTGTCCTCAAAACCTTCGCTGAACACAGAAAGCAGCGTAAAGCTCGAGAGAAACAGGGAAAAGAAGCCCCGCAGGATGACATCCTCTTCGACGAGTAAGCTTAAGAGCCATTCTCACTGAGGCTTCGCTGACCGTGTGATATAGGGCATTCAACATCGTGAAATGTGCGGGATTTATTTTTCTCCAGCTTGGCTCTTCGCTTATCCTGGTTCCCAGCTTTCATCGAGCTCGGGACGAACAACACTATAGAGTCACTGCAGGCCTTGTTCGTTTCAATTCTCGTGTACCTGTGTTCCTCTACTCATCTCATCCATCAGCACGAACACGCGGGTTCCGTCCCTCTATTGGGTCGCCGTCAGTCCTGTCACCATTCCACTTTCTATTTGCAATGAGGCTGCCGACACATTGATTGAATGGTTTGGGCCTGAAGAGCTCAACACCGTTGTAGGTGGGGAGCGATGGTGGCAAGTGCGAGGCTTGAGTGGCATCGACGCTGAATGGATCGCGGAACGCGAGCACCTTGACGACGCCGGGGAAAAGGTTGGCAACGGCCAGAAACTCACCAGGGAGGAGCAGGATATCCTCCAAATGGAAAAGTTGGAGTCGGTCATCGTACGTTCTCGTTATCTTCGCTCTATTCGCGTGTTGATATAATGTCTCCACAGTTTTACGTACACGGAGGTAAGCATCATGCAGGGATTCCTTCTCCTACTCCACTTCTTACTGGCGTTTAGGCGGATATTTCTGGGGCAGCATCAGTATGGTAACTTCATCATCATCTTAGAGTCAATGCTGAATGGCACTTAGATACCCATCGCTACCAAATCATTCGCCTTGGTAGGTGCTCTCCGACTCAGGACGAGGGTGTTTGCTCATGACACTGCCTAGCACATAAACTCAAGGGGCGTGCCTTTGCCGTCAACTATAGGTAAGGGAAAACCATGGAATCATCTCCTTTCCGTGTCTCAGCATGACCTCAGGAAAGCTCCTCAATACCCATGGCCATGTCCTGTTCAAGACGTGCTCGCTGCCTGTAAACGATTCCACTATCTTCTTGTTTTATCCTATCGCTGATAACATGGCAACAGACTTGTACCTCATTCGTCCACCGCCGGGATCTCTACACAAGGCCGTTGATCCTGGCAAGATTGTTTTCGCCGGTGATTCCGCTGGAGGAGGCCTTTGTGTTACTGTCATGACCGTTCTACGGGATTTGAACTTGCCAATGCCTGCCGGGGCCGTTTTAATTAGTCCGTGGGTCGATCTCACCCATAGCTTCCCGAGCGTTCTACAGAACACAGAGACGGTAATCACCCTTTTCATAGTCTTTTTTTGGCGAAGTCACTGACTGTGTGTGCCAGGACATCGTCCCGCCGCACGGCTTCTTGGCTAAACCTTCCGTTTTGTGGCCCCTTGATCCCTGCCCAAAGACCCCAAGGATAGTACGGACGGAAACAAATCCCCCGCCCAGACCTGGAGAAGCCGATACCTTAAAACCCTCTCCTGAAAGGGAGGAGGCTGACAAGGCTGGGACCGACATACCCGGAGAAGGGTTCGCTGTTGAAACCCAGGAAGAGATGCTCGAAAAGTATAACTCCATGGCACCCTATACCCTGCCCTCACCGCAGGTGGCCGAAAAGAGCGCAAGTAGCGAGTCCTCTTCCTCGTCTAGCGAAATGGGTGGTAGAGCTGGTCACAACAAGGCTGAAACTCAAGTTACTCCTGCTGGTTGGGAAGCTAAACCGGCTAAGATTCTTATGGAGAATGATATCGAGGCCCCGCTTGAGTTACGATGCCAGATACAGCTCTACGCAACGACCGAGTAAGGGTTCCCCTCTCCCTGTATCATATCAACATCTTCGGTGTCTGACAGAAGGTATATTTACAGGCAACTGACGCACCCGTTGGTTTCGCCCATTTCCCAAGGGTCTCTATGCAATCTTCCGCCTCTATACATCATAGCTGGCGACAGTGAGATGCTGAGGGATGAAATCATCTATTTTGCACATCGAGCTGCCCACCCTTCGGACTACCCTGTTCGAGAGGCAGTCTTGAAGGGTGCACGCAGGCAGAGAGAAAACGCGGCAAAGTTCACCACACCTACGAAGGTCTTATGGGTTCCAGTTTCTCAACATGGATATTTTTTAACGTCTCTTTCAGGTTCACCTTCAGGTTTTCGACGGAATGCCTCACGTGTTGACGGTGTTCATGTTTACGAAGAGTGTGCGTACCCCGGGTTTGTGTCTCATCGATAGGCCCTGCACTTAACACGTCGTCTTCAGGCACGCTATGCCTACAGGTCTATCGCGGAGTTTGTGAGACATGTCACCCAGAAACCGAAGGAAGAAATTGAACGAAGCCCGTTCCCTGCGTTTGAGTGGAAACCTCGATCAGACACTTCAGAGAGCACCGAACCGCTCAAGGCATCAAAATCCAAGAAGCGGCCCAAGCCCAAGCCTTTCACGAAGACACAGGGTGGACCGGGACAAGAGTCCCCGGACAGCGAGCAGATCTACGAACACAATGAGCAAGTGACGCAAGAGACACTTCGAAAGCTCGCTGAATCACCTGAGCCCGATGCTCATCTGGTAAGCAGCGTTTCAGTCAACCATTGTTATCGACGCACGCGCTGATATTGGTGCGGAAGCAGGATGATGATGATGTTCTGCCGAGCGTCCCAATCATTCGCGAGAGAATCGATATCCACGGCATGGTCCGACCTATGGAACCGAGGGAAGAGATCCCAGCTCTGCACCTTCCACCAGACAAGATCGGCATGATCAAAGAGGCACCAGCCATGCGGTGGTACAGAGGTCAGGAAGAATGGGATAAGCGGTTCCACAAAGCCGGAAAGCGGGTTCTCCAGAAACGCGAAAAGCTAAAGGACAAGGCTGACAAACTCATCAAGCACGCGTTGGAGCAAGGACTCGTCCATGAAGCATTCCCAGAGAGTCTGGTGGACGAACCTACGGAGAAGCATAGCAGGAGGCCTGTGAATCGAAGGACGTCGATTGGTGAAATCCAAGAGTATAGGAGGTGGGGACCCTTGGACTTGAAAGATGAGAGACCACCGGCTTCGGCTATTGCAGGTCGGCGTGACACGGTAAGATTCTTGAAATCCCGTTTGCTCGTGGGCAGAGATGCTTGGGATCGATCTAACTTTTACTCATTTAGCATGAATCTCTTGCATTGTTGCGGACGAGCATATACTATGCAGCGCCTATTACACACAAGACTGTTCCGCGGTTGAAGGCGTCCGACGCTTTGCGTGCCACCTTCGATCCACACGACGACCCGAATGCACCCCCAAAGCAGTCGGCATCCGAGCAGCAGGTCGACCGGATGCAGATTGCTCCGTTGAACGGACTTCGTATCTGGGAGAAAATCTTAGGGTATGTCATACTTTCTGTTCTTCTTCTTGCCAGCTGGAGCCTTGCGATTTCGAACGAGGTTTTGGTAACGACGATTCTGACATGTACATGCGTGGTGGCGCATAGGTATCTTGGCCGAAAGAGTTCGACGAAAGCAACGGACGGGATCCGGAACACTGCCGCAATTATTCGTCGCGAACGCGAAGACACTCCCCCGAAAGCATCTTAGATTCAGCATTGGACTCGAGGACTATCTATCGGTTTCTGGAACTCTGCATGTCATTCATTATTTTGGGTTTTCATTCTATACTAGATTCGTTTATTTAACATTCCACGCTGCACACTCGTTTTTTCTTCTATTTTTCACCTCATCATTAACATTCATTTGAACACATCAGGACAGTTATCATTCATATCCGAGGCATTCTAATGCTACATTCAATATAGTACAGGATAGACGGGCATATCAATCTACATCATAATCGTAAAAGAAATTGAAATCGGTCATGCACCAAGGGGTCTTTCACCTCGGGATTTTACAAGGTCAACACAAAGTCGGGGTGTCTGTCTCCGATAGGTGCACGGGTTTTGCCTTCGGCTCGAAGTTTCTCGTACTTGGTGATGTTGTCCTGTCGTCTGCCTTCCCTCCTCGCTTTGTTCTCCCACATACAGTAGGCGCTGCACATGTGTGGGTGGTCGTGATCAGTGAGATGTCATACAAGAGATTGAAAAGGTCTTGCTACTCACACATTGAAAGCGACCAAGACCCAGGCAAGTGAGACGAAGGCAAGAGAGATGGTGTGTCCGCGAATGTACCTTGGCCTTTGGTCTGGCGTGTATGCAAATGTCGCGACAAACCCTCTATCAAATTGGTGAGCAGGAGGACCATGTAGGGTTGGTGGTGAACACTTACCCCATGTTGGCGATTGCGAGTTGCAGCGCCGTTGTCGTGGCTTTCTTGTAATGACCGCTGCTATTGTTGGGCAAGATAGACCTAAAAACAAAAGTATCGGCGTCAAAACGACCTTGGCATTGATGAGAGAAGTCGGCTTACAAGATACAAGGGGCTGAGGGGTACCTGAGAGACCGTTCCAGTTAGCTGACTGAGTCCGATGATAATAAAATTGGGACATACACTCCTGCAGCCATGAAGAAAACGGCGATATAGCGAACCTTGTTGGTTTCAGCGGTGATTGCAAGAATGTAGCCTAGTCGCAATCGTCAGGATGGATGAGCTGGAAAACCGAGCAAGAACACGAACCGATGATCGAGAGAGGGAGGCACATGAGGATGAAGGGTCCTCGCCATTTCAATCTGTCGCTGAAAATAGCAACGACGACTGAATTGGCCAAGTTAGGTCTAATCTGCAAGACTCGAATGAAGAGGCGTACCCGTCATAAAGGCAGCAGGAACATATGGTGGGACTGCCTCGACGTCAGCAACTAGGGCATGCGACAAGTCAAAGGCACGTACCTGTCCGCAATTGGGCTTGACTGCCATGGTAGCCAAGGCCAGAAATGATGGTCGGTCTACTAGGATGTTAGTTTCCGTTCGTTTAAAGGATAATGGGTGTCTTACAGGAAAAGAGAATACGAATAAAGACCGACGAGAAGACCAAAGTAAGCGATGCCGGTGAGCCAAGTTTGAATATCAGTTACACCTGGGGGGTTGGGATTGCGTTATTCCGCACGGCTCTGAACGAAGTGATCTTGGGACCTACCTCGCCAAACTTCCCTCCATTCGAATCTCTCCTCTTCCAATTCCTGGATGGTATCAACAGGGACGGTTCGTTCAGTGAAATCCTCTTTCTCGGCCTTCTCAGTGTCCGATGCATTATCCGACACGGGAGACGGGCTAGAAGGGATCGTCGACTTGGTAAGGTTACCTCGCCGGAAACGTTCCACTATCAGATCCAGTTAGTTTTGCCCTAGAGTGATAGTGATAGTAGTACGAACCAGCAAAAGCTCGCTCTTCTTCAGTCAAGAATCTAGCAGACTGCAAATCCCTCGGGAGGAAGAAGTATGCAATAAATGCGATCACAACGGTTGCGATACCTTCCAAAATCTGGGTTGAAAGTTAAATGGGGTCATCGGCCAGCTCGGTGGAGTTTGCACGTACAAAGATCCATTTCCACCCAGGTGTATTGGCAATGCCATTCATTTTAAGAATAGCCGTAGCAAGAAGCCCTGGGCGCGAGCATTAGAAGTTTGAGCCGGTCATAGATTCAAAAAAAGATGAACAAACCTCCAAAGGCACCTGACAAAGAAGCTGGGAGAAGTTTATGAGGCGATAGTTCCATATGGGTAGTCGTGAAAGAGCGTACCAGATGCATAAAAGATGCTCACGCTACGTTTGGCTTGAGCGGCGTGAAGACGGTAGAGATCAGAGAGGGACGCACCGAAGCTGGAGCTCGTGTTTCTTGTAAATTGTGCTCAGGTACAAGATCTTGGGAGTCAAATCAGATTGAGGCTCATTTAACGATCGCATAACCTTGACGTACGAGTCCTGGGAGGAGACCACCCTCACACAAGCCAAGGAACAGGCGAACTACGATCAAGCCAGTGAAATCTCTTGCCTGAACCAACTTATTCAAAAAATGCGGTTAGAGAAAGCGAATGAATCAACTGACCAGACACGTCAGGATGGTGACGACACCCCACAGGAACACAAGGAGCGGGATCCATCTCTATAAAAATGTTATGCCGTGTAAATGAAGCCGGGCTAGGCTCGACCTACGTTCGGTCGCATTTTCTTGAGGACGATGTTGGATGGAATCTCCACGAGGATATACCTGATATGAGCACGGGCATGAGACTCGGGGGAGGAAGGGTAGATCTAGGAGACGGGGTCGTACGTGACGTAGAACACTGAGAAAAGAAATCAAATAAAAATCAGTGCATGTAGACGCAGGTCAGTTGCTGGACACCTACAAGTCAGAACGATGTTGAATTGGTTTCCACGAAGACCGGTATCAGTCTCAAGACCTGCAATCCTAGCGTTGCCAATGTTACTTCGGTCGATAAAATTGGCAAGCCAGAGCTTTCAAAAATAAAAAGGTAGGAAGGTTCAGTGAGATGAAGAAGCAGTGAACGCGTCCAGACACTTACGAGAGCAAGCGGGGGAAGGATGTTGCAATCTAACTTCCAGAGCACTCGCTTTGACATCTCCCTGTGGCGGACAGGGTCGTTGAACAGGCTATCCATGCTAGCAGACATGACTGTTAGCTTTCCGGGGCAGAGGGATATGCGATCTGAGGTTTGCGATTAGCTATTGGGGGGGTATTTATAGCTTCAAGCGGAGGGAAGAATTCACAAACTCCACCGCACGCAGCTCTATCGAGTGCTCGTTCTTTGCACCTTCTCCTGATAGGTAGGTAGGTTCTCACTACCGGCATAAAAATAGCCACGGTCCGTGCGGTGACCTTTGTGCCATTCCGAGTCGCACTTGCTTCCCCGCACAGGATTCTCATACCCGAAAGCCGGTGACATATAAAGCAAGGCTTCTAGAGCTTCTCTCTCACTGAGAATATAGGTGCTCAATCTCACGCTGGGCATACTATCTACCCGTGGTTAAATGCAACATCCTTGAAACAGCAGGATCTTACGAACGACGAAAACTTTTGAGGGTAGAAATGGACGGGCTCCGACATCGGAGAACGCAGTGCTTCATGAAAACTCAAGATAAGTGCATTGATTCTGTCTTGGCGATGTTCCTGTACATAGACCCGAAGTATGGCGAATAGTGGAGGTGGAGGTTCATGGTCAAGAGGCAATTGATGCCGACGTCGACTCTGCTTCCGGTCCAATCACATCGCCAGCCGGCGTCAAACAAAGCTATTGGCCTTAAATGCAAATACAAGTAAGCTTGGAATGGAAATGCCGAGCGCCGGCCAGTCCTGGCTGTAAGCATCCACCATGTCTGCGCCACCACCATTTGTCCCACTCGTCGCCCCTCCTCTACCACCGGGATGGACTCAGCACATAGGTAGGATTCTTTATTGAAAACTTCAGCCTATTTTGAAACTCACCTTCCCTCAGGCCCTGCTGGACAAGCCTATTACTACAACTCCCAGACCAGGGAATCCACGTACATCCGACCTCTGCCCTCTTTTACGGCACCTGTCCCGCCAGTTGAACAACAAAAGAAAAAAGAGAAAGCTCACCTCAAAACTGTCATACCTGGGACCGATTGGCTAAGGGTCAACACGACAGAAGGAAACGTATTCTATTCAAACAAGATCACAAAACAAAGTTCATGGACTGTTCCTCCCGAAATCGCGGATGCCGTCAAGGCTTTGGAACAGCAGGAAAAGGCACCGGAACACACATCTAGGACTGAGAAAGGCGACACGGGGAAGGGAAACGCGACAGCCGTGAAAGAGGGGAAGCGCAAGCTTGACGAAGTCGTGGCTATCGACGAGGTCGTATCTAAAAAGGCTAAAGTCGAAGAAGAAGGGGATGAGGAAGGTAGCGATGAAGAGGAAGACAGTGAAGAGGAAGACGAGGAAATGGAAGAATGGCAGCGCGAGGCGGTTGAGCAATTGGCTCGGGAGGCGGAGGAGGAGCGCATTCGGAAAGAGGAAGAGGCCAAGGAAAGAGAGGAGGAAGAAAGAAAAGCGAAGGAGGAAGCCGAGAAGGCTAAGAATGAAGGCGGCTTACCGAAGCTCAACATGCCTCAGAGAGTGGATTTATCGCTGGACGAAGCGAAAGCGTTGTTCAAGGTACGAAGCATTTCTTTTCTTGGTCAGGGCAGTGTCTAACTGCTCCCAGACCTTGCTACGGGAGAAAGATATCAATCCATTACACCCTTGGGATCTTTGCCTTCCATTATTCATCTCAGATCCGAGATATGTTCTCCTACCGTCTGTCACCGCCCGGAAAGAAGCGTTTGATGAATATTGTCGAGATCGTGCTCGGGAGCTGCGGGCGAATACTGTCAAGAAGGAAAGACAGGAAGCGAATCCGAAGGAAGAATTTGATAAACTCCTGAAGGAAGAGGTTAAGAGTACTCGAGCGAGCTGGACAGATTTCCGGCGGACATGGAAGAAAGACAGGCGCTTTTATGGCTGGGGAAGAGACGACAAGGAAAGGGAGAAGGCCTTTAGAGAATACCTCAAGGACTTGAGCGAGAGTAAGTTAGGCCATTATCCTCACGAAACGACATATTTATTTCCATCAACAGAAAAGAAAGCGGCTGCCCAGAAGGCGGAAGCTGACTTTTTCGCGCTTCTTAAGGAGCATCCAGAGATCAAGTCAGGTGCTGTGTGGAAAGAGGTATTTCCTGAATTTAAATCTGCGAACTTGTCGTCTCAACGAAAGATAGGTGAAAAAAGGTCTTTACAGCGATCCACGCTATGACGCCGTCGGTTCTTCTTCGCTCAGGGAAGAACTTTTCAACACATTCATAAAGGGCCTTGGCAGTGTTTCAACGAAGCTGGAAAATCTATCAATCGAATCCACTTCTCACGTAGTAGAGAAGGAAAGCAAAGAGGCCCGCCGAGAACGTGCCCTCAGAGAGCGGGAGCAAAAGGTCAAAGTCAAACAGAACAAGGTCAATATGGACATTGAGAAGTCAAGAAGTGGGTTGAATCAAGAAGAGGGAGAGCGGATTTTTAAGTGCGTACTTCTCTGTATTTCACGACGCCCGAGGTCTCCCTATAACACGCTCAACGGGGTTTCCTTCTGCTCACTCTAGGACCATGCTCGTGGATGCTATCCGGGACCCACAGGTAAGGCAGCCTTTCTACTCAGACAGTCGTTAACCCTCATCTTTTATATAGACGGACTGGGAAGGCGCAATCAACCAGCTGAAAATTGACCCCCGATTCACCAATTCCCCGCTCTCACATAACCAGCAGGTCAGGTTATTCCATGACCATGTCAACCACCTTAGGTCCAAGCAGCTCGTCTCCCTACACACTCTTTTCGAGGAGAAAACACCGTCTCTGGACTCGCGGCTCAGTGACCTCCCAGTTGAAGAGTTGCTGGCATGTTCTCATACAGCTAAGCTCGGGTATGACATTCATCAATTGGAAAATGAATTCAAGAGGTGGCAGAGGCAGCGGCATACCGATGCCCGCCAAGCGTTCGACGAAATGATGAGTGAAAACTCATTCGTTGAATTCTGGGGTCGTCTAAGCAAGATGCAGGAGGTTAAGCTTGGACAAGGACTTCAGATTACGAGTGAAGATATTGGGGAGGACGACGAAGAGGGCAACAAGATTGATATGAAAGCTTTGGCGAAGACTGTGGACATCGGGGAGATGGTCAAAGTTCTAAAGGTAAGTTGTGTTCGTCGAAAGGTGTCGGACTCAGAGTTCTAACGGTTCATATTCAGAGAGATAAACGGTATATCGTGTTCGATCATATACCTGAAGAGAGAGAGCGTTGGATCAGAGTAAGCTTCCGCACATCTCCATTGTTTCGTGATACTCATCTCGCCGCGCTCGTAGGATTATCTGTCCAACATGTCCGCACCGAAGCTATCGGTCCATGTACCATAATCGGCTGGTTCTCTTCTCCTGCTTCGCGATGCGTCCAGACTGCTCTCCCTGCCTAGTTATTTGTACCTTTCTTAGCTAAATTTCCTGCGGACTTGATAGCACATCACTACCATTAATGTTTCGTGTACTCAATCGGCCTGAACGAGTGTCTGGAGAACATTAAGCGCCGATATTTATCTCCAAAAGGAAGATAACGATCACGAGCCCAGGGACGATCACATTGACACGAAACTGACACGTCAGTACACTTTGCTGTCCAAGCCCATAAATCCTTGTTGGGTGCTAATACTGCGTGTTACACCCACTACTCACTGCGAGCCATTCTGTTGGCGTTGCAGAAATGCGTCTGCTCAATCCACTCCTTCTCTCACTAACCCTCTTGTCGGGGTATGTCCTCGCGGACGACTCTGTACCACAGAAAGTGAAGCATGACTACCAGGCAAGTTTTTGAGGCTTTTAGAATTGGGCATGTACTGACGCCCTCCATAGAGCGATGTTGCGCGTATGAGGAAGATTGTCATCGACAGTCTCTACTCCCACAAGTGCGTATTCCGGGTTGACGCAGTGGCTTCCGTCTCGCTAAACTTAGCATCTTATTATTGCAGGGAAATCTTCCTCCGAGAATTGGTTTCCAACGCTAACGATGCGCTGGAGAAGTTGCGAATCACATCGTTGAAGGAACCTGGTCTTCTAAGCGCTGGGGAGCTCAACGTTACTATCAAAGCTGTTCCAGCGGAAGGAGGAAAGGGAGGAAAGATCATTATTACCGGTAAGCAGCGTTGTGCACTTTTCATCGGGCATCAACTCAATGGTACATTCAAAGATACTGGTATCGGTATGACACCTGAGGAGCTTACCACAAACTTGGTAAGTCTCTTCGCGACACCTGGAGAACATTTCTTAATTCCGAGTCTAGGGAACTCTCGCGAAATCTGGAACCTCCGACTTCATCAAAAACGTTGAAGGTGACCAGGCGGGAGGCGCAAACGGCAACCTCATCGGTGCATTCGGTCTCGGTTTCTACAGTAGTTTCTTGGTTGCGGACAGGGTCGAAGTCGCTTCATTGCCACCAAAGTCCTCCAAGAATGCCAACCCCGTTCAGCATATCTTTGCCTCCTCGGCCGACGAGAGCTCGTTTGAAGTCTATCCCGACCCTCGAGGCAACATTCTTGGCCGAGGCACGGAAATTACACTTTTCTTGAAGCCTGATGCCTATGAATATCTCGACCAGGTCTCGCTGGCCAAGCTTGTGTATGTACTTTCCTCCGTGTCCGATGCGAATGCCTCGCTAAGTCATCCACAGAGCCAAGCACTCCTCGTTCTCGTCCTCTTTCCCTGTCTACCTCTTCGAGGTCGAGACGAAGGAGGTCCCTGATGAGGAGGCCATCGCCGCAGCAAAGGCTGCTGAGGAAGCTAAGAAGGCAGAGGCAGCAGCCAAAGCTGACAACGCGGACGAAGAGGAGGCCGTCGTCGAAGACGCAGACGATGAGAAGAAAACTGAACAGCCCGATGTCCCCACCCCAATGAAGAACGTCACCGTGGAGAAGTGGGCCCATTTGAACGCTCAGCCTCCTCTTTGGCAAAGGGATCCTAAGACCCTCGATGACGGTAAGGAATACAGCTGTCCTTCGGCATCCTCCAATTTCTCACTGAGGTTTCAGCGGACTATTCTATGTTCTACAATGGTTACTTCAAGGACTTCAAGCCGCCTTTGGCTTGGACTCATTTCTCTGGTGATTCGGGTGATGGTGTCGGCTTCAAGGCAATTCTCTACTTGCCCTCGGAGCTGTAAGTGAATTCTCTTGGTGGCTTTGCAAGAAGCTGACGTCCTCTAGACCAGAAGCTTTCTGGCAAAAGCCGTTGGAATACAAACCCAGCGACATCAAGCTTCTCGTTAAGCGAACTTTCATTACCTCTGACCTCGGTGACAATGCTCTTCCCAAGTGGGCAAGCTGGGTCAAGGTCGTGATTGACGGTGAGTAGCGCTCATCGCGTCATGGTCGTCCTTTTGGCTGACATCCCGTGGTAGCCGATGATCTTCCTCTCAACGTCTCCCGCGAGACTCTTCAGTCGAACCGATTCTTGAAGCAGCTCAAGGGTATCATTCTCAAGCGTCTCATCCAACTTCTCCAGAAGGTCGAGAAAGAGGACCCTAAGAGGTGGGAGAAGGTCCAGGAGATCTATGGTTCCATCATCAAGCTTGGTGCAGTCGAGGACACTAAGCACCGCGAGAAGTTGACCAAGCTCGCTCGTTTCAACACCAACCAACGCAACTCTACTTCATTCGACATGTACCTCGAGAACAAGAAGAAGGGTCAAGATCAAGTAAGTGCTAGTGCCTGACCTATCTTTCTCGGGATGGTCTCCTCACCGAGCTTTTGTAGATCTTCTACCTTGGAGAAATGGGCAGGACTGCCGACGAGCTCGCACAGAGCGTCTTCGCTGAGAAGCTCGTGGCTCGAGGATATGAAGTCATGCTGCTCACCGAGCCCATTGATGAAATCCTCTTCGGCACCCTTCGTATGTACAAGAACCTGCCTTTCCAGGATGTTGCAAAGGCGGGCTTGAAGTTCGGTGACGAAGGTACGAGTTTGCCTTGGGTCTTGTGTGTCGTACACATGTTGATGTTTGTGCTATAGATCCTGAGGAAGAGAAGGCTGAGAAGGAGGCTCTCGAAGAGAAGTTCAAGCCCCTCCTGACTTGGTTGAAGGAGGAGGCCAAGGACGTCGTTCGGGATGGTGGGCCAACTTGATATTTTTAATATGCACATCGGCTGACGCTTTCGCTCAGTTGTCATCTCTAACAGGCTTGTCAAGAGCCCATGCGCCATCGTCGCTGAGGCCTTTGGATACACCGCCAACGTGCAAAAGATGATGAGTAAGTGACTGTTCGTCCCTCTGGCACCAGACCCTCAGCTAATATTGTCCTACAGGCGCATCGAACTCGAAGCGTGGAGACATGCTCCATGAATATGCGATGAAGGCCAAGCTGCTTGAGATCAACCCTCGCTCGCCTTTGATTGAGGGCCTCCTGCGTCGTGTTGAGGATCTTCCCACAGACGAGGACGAGAGGGATCCCGAGACCGAAGTTGAACTCAAAGAAGCTGCCTCCATCCTCATTGACGGTGCTTTGGTTCGATCTGGATTCGATGTTACCAACAAGAACGAGTGCGTATCTTCCCTCTCTCCGGCTTGTAGCAGCAAGTGCGATGATCGCTAAACACTTCCGTCTTGCCAGGTTCTTTGCCCGCGTTGACCGTGTCTTGAGGAAATCTTTGGGTGTCTCGACATCTGCAAAGGCTGACGAAACTGTCAAGCCTGCGCCACCCGTAGACCCAGAGGTTGCTGCGGATAAACCAGCAAACGCTCAACAGGCTCCCATCTTCACGGAGGAGTACGATGATGGAAAGCCCCGTGTCATCCTTCCGGACCATATGAAAGACAAGGTTTCGATTGAGATGGAGGAGATCGACGAATACGGGAACCCCGTGCATGATGAGTTGTAGTTGGCATACACACACGCATATAGTTCGTTCCGAATAATCAAAAAATCTGAATTTTTCGAGTTCATCGGAGTTCAAGAATGTGAATGAATGTGTACTTTCAGTTCGTAATTCCATCCGTTGCATTCACTTGAGCTTGGTCTACATGTGGGAATCTACCTCCAAGTGCTGGACATTTCAAAACGCCGGAGAAGAAGGAGAATACATCTTATGTGCACCCACAAACTCGTGTTCTGGACCGCTATGGCCGTAATTGGCAGGAAATCAGTATTCCAACGACCGCTCGAGAATCCGAGTGATATGTTCCTTCCCATCCGAACCCACAACATCACCAATTCCAGGAGCAAGATCCAAGACGCGGCGTTGAGGTAACGTACCCTCTGCCAGCATCTCGACGTCGCCTGACTTGTAGCTAAACATAAATAAGAATGTCAGCAAAGGCAAAGACGATACTTCTATTTACGACAAACGAAGAGACAAAGAGAAAGGTGACTCACCCAAGCGCTTTGAGCCCTCTGGGAACTCCGAGTCCGTCAAGGAAACGTGCGATAGCTTCGTACAAGTGGGCTCCGATTTCGGTGTCCGCGATCTTGGCGATGCTAGGATCCGATACCGTCGTACCATTGAAAATAGCCAGTGCTTGACGGTGGCGGTCAGGTGCTGACGGGGCCGTGAATTCAAAGACTATTTTTCACATCATACCGAACCGGAATATTGATGGGTAAAAGCGTAGAATAGAAATGCAGCGGGCAGGAATGTTTGTTAGAGTTCGACGTCATTATGGAGGCTTTTCCAAAATTGGCTCACCTGCGGGTCCAGTCAAGGCGACACTGTTCGATGTTTTAGGAAAAGGGACAGGTCAACATGGTTCGTGCGAGGAATGCAACGCCAAAAAAGCGCGCGGCGCTTACCTGATTCCATGGGGTATAATTGGCAAATCGGTAACATAACCTGGATGTTTGTATTTCGGTCCTTTCTTGTTCAGACCAGAAATCTGCGCAAAAAGAGGGTGTACGAATTGGGAAACGATAGTGTGAGTAAACGATAGATCATGGGGGCAAGATCCACCCCACTCCGGGGATGGGAACGGGTGCGTGGTGGAATGTGTGTACTTACGGGGTAGCTCATGCCATGACAAAGATGAACACCAGCATTGCCAAAGCCTATACCTGCGAACGAAGATGCCAAACTGGGCAGATCGAACGGATGAAGATGTAAGCCTCGATGCTACACTGTGTGGGGGCATGCAATGAGGAGACTTACAGCATTTGTCGCCGTGCTTCAGGATTATCGTGATTCTTTGCGACAAGGGGCAGGTTTTTCACCGTTGTTTGTAGGGCCCAAAGGGAGAAGATGTCTGCGACGGGATTGCTTCCCTGATACGCAGGCCGAAGTATGGGATTAGCTGGCCGGGGGTATCGTTCGGTGTATCTGCGGTGAATGGTATGTAATGAATATCAATTCAAGCATAGGAAACGCGTTCCTCCGGCACCAAAAACTCACGGAATGGCAGTATAACTTTCCAGACTGTGGAAAAGCACATCAAGTCCGGCGCTGATTTGAACCGCGGTTGGGCAGCTTTCGGTATTGTGGACGTCCTGCTTGTGTGTAAACAATGTTGGGAGGTCACAAAAAACATATCACGTACCACCACACCGAGGACAGGTTTCAATGCACGGTTAGCAATACCTGTTTTGAATGCCCTAGAGGTGATATCTAAGATAGCGGTTCCGGTAGTTTCTGAGCCTGTACCAGCAGTTGTGGGTACGGCAATAAGTGGTCTCAGAGTCTCCTTGATAGGAAGCCCTTTTCCAACTGGGGCATTAATGAAGTCGAAGAGATCTGAATCGTGGTAAACAGTAAACCTGCATGGTGGTCAGACAGTCAGCAAGAGCAAAAATAGACAGGAATTTACAAATTAGCTGCTTTGGCCGTGTCAATGACACTTCCTCCGCCGACACTGTGTGGTTGTTAATCAGGCAAGGACATTGTGGACTTGTAGAATTATGACATACGCCAGGAAGTGACTAAAGTCGTGTTTTCTGGCCCAAGCAATGGCGTCCCGCCAACTGTCTTCGGTAGGCTCGATAGAGACTTTGTCGTAAACTTCAAAAGGCAAGTCTGTTTCTGCTTCTAAAGCTTGGATAGTCTAGACGGAAGTGAGCTACGGGATGTGCACCCAAGTTATGAGCACGTACAGCTTGCATAGGCTTAAGCTTGGCGACGTTTGCATCGGTGAAGACTCCGACCTATTGGCAAGTTAATTTCGTTTTCACGGGCCTGCTAGTGACGACATGCCTTTCGAGCTTTCATATTCTTTAGGTCCATCCCGACTTCACGCGTCACGCCGTCACCAAAGCGGAGGTTGGAAGCCGCAACCTTAAATAGCTGAGTTTCCGCAGGCCTTGAGACGTACGAGGGCCGACATACCTCAAACGCATACTCCCTCTCTGGGACAGGGGTGGCGAGACGGCGTAATTGGTTTATGGCGTGGACCTGACCATGTGGGTGGTGCGCAGCTGCGTGGGCACCATGGCACGGACAGATAGTATGCTGAGAAGCATTTATGAGACGCAAGATGGTGTTCCTCGACGCGGCAGCCATGCTTGGAGAGAGACAAGAGTCGCTGTCGCTTGCGCCATGTCCGCGCTTAAAAGCCTTCCCCACACCCGAGCCTGTAAGCTCCGGCCACCGACCGAATAGGGACGGACGCGGGGTAGGCACATGATCCTGCTTAGTCAGCACACATCCATCAAAGCGGCTCGTGGCTGTTGACAACGGTGAGCAGCGCAACTGGACGATGACGGTCGTGGTGTGGCTGAGATTGAGCGGAACGCTCGCTGAGAATTCGGAATGATAAACGGTGCAGTTGTAGACGGAGCCTGCTCATGGAAGAGACAGCAATCACAGGGCGGTGCGAGCCGAATTGATGGAATAAGAAAACATGGAGCGAGATTTCGCAGACAAGGCCTTTCTCAGCCGTTCTATCTCGCCGCTCTCTTGTCCGTCTGGTTTACGCTCGTTTTGGCCCTCCTCCTCCATGAAAGTCCTGTCCTTTCTCTCTCTGGCTCTTCTCTATGCTGCCTCGACCTCCGCAAACCGTATAAGAATCAAGCAGGTCCACACCACCCGTCACATTGAGCGCCGTGAACCCCAGTCCTCGTCAGACTCCCAGACTAGCGTCGGCTCAGGAGATAAGGATAGCTCCTTCAGCTTGAAGTAAGCTTCACATTGCTGGAATACGCTCTCGGTCTGACACACCGCCCATAAGCTCGGTCCATGATTTGATTTACCTGGCCGACGTGCGTGTCTCTCTTTTTCGCTTGCGTTCGCGGCTAAACCACCATTTCAGATTAATGTAGGAGGCATTGGTCAGTGTCATTGCAGATTCCAACACCAGTCCCCCTCTAACTCCCAGAACGCTCGTAGACTATGCTGTCCAGCTCGACACGGGCTCTTCGGACTTGTTCATCAAGGGGGAAACACATCCACTGCCCAACACGACGACGACCGTACGCTATCATCCCATTTCTCCCTAAACCTTCCCGACTGACGGCGAGCTCCAGGAATTATCGCACAACCTCACGGTGAGGGCGGTTTCACTTTCATGCATCCTGTTCTAACAGCGGACTCAGTACGCCATTGGCTGGGCGAATGGAAACGTAGCCTACGCACCGGTGGAATTCCTCAAGTGCGTCCATCCCTGCCCGCTATGCCAGCATGGCGCCATCTAATAATTACTCGTGTCCAGCATTTCCATCCCAAACCAGGCGTTTGTAGATGCCCAGACGGCGAACAATCCCGCGCTAGGGTACGGCGCTGACGGTATTGCAGGGTTGGGTTTCACCCGACTGTCCTCCATCGACCATGCCCTCTCCTCCGCCGGTTCTTCCACAGGCCGAAGTCTGCTCTACAACCTCTTCGAAGCAAACCCGTCCGAACCCAACTTCATCACTTTTGCATTGCACAGGTCAACACAGGGGGAAGACAACGACGTTGAGGGAAGTTTCACCATTGGTAAGTTCTCTTATGTTTTCCTTAGCACTTGGCGCTGAGAGAATCTCAACGTCCCGCAGGCGAGATTGAGGAAGAATATGTTGCGATCACCGGCAACCAGCTAATCCCAACATGGCCAATTCAGAATCCCTACCGTTGGAACGTGCTTCTCGATGCACTCATTGTCAACTCGGTCACCTCGACAATCACGCCAGGAAAGACTCGCGTCCAAGGTGCACCTTCCAACAAGGCTGTAGTCCTACTCGATAGCGGTTCTTCCTATACGTCGGTACCTTTCAGTTTTTTGGCTTGGTCTTCCAATTGACCTTAATCACAGATATGCTCCTGCGGACTTTGTTGAGCTTATCTATGGCAACATCACCGGTGCCTCCCTTGACACTGCTGCTGGCTACTGGCGAGTTCCATGTGACCAAGAAATCAATATGGCAATTCAGCTTGGGTTTGTCTCCTCCATTCTAGCTTTGAATACTACATGTTAACAAACTGTTTCTAGCGGTCAAGTCTTCCCTCTCCACCCTCTGGACGTCGCGCCGAGAACCTTGACTGACTCTAGCAAGTGCATTGGATCCTTCGTGCCTCAGTCATTAGGAGACGATTGGGACTTGTGAGTCCATTCTATTTATATGTAGCCTTTCAGCGGCTGATGCTTGATTAGCGACTGGTTGATTGGTGACAACTTCTTGCGCTCTGTCTACTCCATGTACGACTTTGGCGACTTCGATTCTGAGGGCAAGATGGGCAACCCCTACGTCAAGCTCTTGTCAATCATCGACCCAGATGCCGCCTCCGTCGAGTTCCACAAGCAGCGGGGTGGCACACCACGAACCGGAATCACCTATGTCGGTCTCGATGGCATTTCTGTCGATCCTACCTTCTTCATTTCCAATGACATATCCCAATCACTGGATATGATTGGTAAATGGATGCCCGCAGTCCTCGCAGTTGTAGGCTTCAATGCCCTCCTCATTTGCGTCGGATCAATAGTCTGGCTTGTCCTTTGCATCCGCAAGCGCCGACGAAGGGCCCTTGCACGACACCCCCGAGCTCGCACAGGCGCAACCCCACTTCCACTCAACCCGATCAATAGCTACATCGCTGGCGTACCGCAGAGCGCAGGCAATCAATCCCCTGCCTCCTCTGTACACCATTATGAGCCCGTATCCATGGCCCTCACAGAAGATACCTTTGTCCCGCCTTCACCTGCGTTCCGCAAAGAATCGCAGTCAGACCGGCCAAAGTCGGCGGCTTATTAGTGACGACGACGATATGATTTAATGACCAATGGTATGCACGCGTTCCTCTGTTCATTGGACATCCGGACCCAGCTTTTTTTGTGTTGATTGTTGTGTTATTGGTGTGCTGTTACCCCCTTCCATGGTTCTCGCTCTTTACCCCTCCCCAGGCCTGCTTTGCTGTTGATTGATTGGACGTTTTGAAGCTAAAGCTACCTACCTCTCTACCCTCCCGCTAACCCCCTCTCCCTAGTGTGCATGGATCTATCGACCTCTAATGTAGTATTTACGGACTTGTGGCACCTGGATGTCGTGGCTACCTAGTTAATTTTATTTTGCTTTCGCTCGCTACCCTGCCGCGTTTATTTATATCCTCAGTGGATGACTTGGAATGATCCAAAACAATGAATGAGTGGAGGTGAGTATTAGTGACTCTAGTATACTAGTACTACACGTCTGATTAGGGCATTAGATGTACATAGATAGTAGGTGAGAAGTCTAAGGCAAAGAGCAATGTTGAGATGTCTATCTACACAACGTCCGGGATCTTTATCAACTTCGTAGGAGCATATCCGGCAGGCTTCTTGTTAAAACTCTTGTTCAATCTGTCCTTGAGCGACCTCCATTTAAGGAACTCTTCCCTGCTAAATTCGTCGGCATACCCCTTGATCAAATCCCAGCCCTCGTTGACAGCTTGCGCCAACTTGGTCGCAAAGAACACTTTGTTCTTGGCCGTCTTGCCCGAACCAGCGTTAACGCCAGTGCCCCTAGGAGAACCCGGGAAGATGACCTCCGGCTCGATACGATCGATCAGGCGAAGACACGCTCTGATGTTTGACCTTTGCCTGGTCGCGTTGGCAGTCCGTGCGAGACTGGACAACGCTTCAAGACTGGGCGGCACAAGGTCCCGATTCCCCTCACGCCTGAAGCGGTCGTGACGGGGTACAACCCCATTCGCAACAGCCTCATCCGATAGATCTTCTGCCTGATAACCTGTCATCAAGTCAAAAGCCGTAACGGCAGATGGCCAATCCGCTGCTTTCCAACAGGCGGTGAGAACGAGGTTATAAGTGGACACAGCTGGCCTGATTTGGGGACCATGCCCGGCCTTCTCGCGTTGCAGCATCCATTCGAGAAGTTGTAAGGAGGCGAGTCCGAGTCCCCCAGATGGGAGGTGATAACGCGATTTGAGAACTTCTTCCACATGCGGCCGGTCCAAGATATCTTGGAATTTGTTACTCCGTTTGACGAGTTGGAAGAAGTGCATGCAGGTTGAGTGCTGTTTTGCGTCGTTGCATAATTTCAGGATCGCTCCGAGGGATTGGCGGGTTAAAGGGTAATATCCTCTGACTATGGACATTTCGTCTTTTGAGAGTCCGAAAAAGTCGCGCGCGATCTTGAAGGCCAGTTCGTGATCGACATCTTCGCCTTGAGAGAGAGCTGATATGGCGGCCGTGGCGGCGAACTGGTCTGCTGGTCCTGGCCTTGATGATGAAAACTTTGCATTGGTCTTGGTCTGGGAAGCTCCAGGTTTTGTCATTTGGTTCCATAGCATCCGAACATCGGACGCAACTTTGGCATCCCACTGACTGGGGGCCGTGATACCCTTGCCATTGAGAACCTGGCGCATGTCCGCCAACGCTTGGAATATAGCTGTATAAATGAATTCGTTTGCTATATAGGTGCCGTCTTGATCCAGGGAATAGAAGACATCGAAAA
This sequence comes from Candolleomyces aberdarensis, assembly GCA_004126415.1. Lineage (NCBI taxonomy): Eukaryota > Fungi > Basidiomycota > Agaricomycetes > Agaricales > Psathyrellaceae > Candolleomyces > Candolleomyces aberdarensis. The sequence continues at coordinate 206,582 of SDEE01000008.1, forward strand.
TTTCTTGGTATTCGCCCGCGTTGCCCAAAATTTTAATGTAGCCGGCAAGGGGGGTGGAGGTAATGTCGGGATTATAAGCATCGTGAGCTTTGAGAGAGGTGATGTGCCGCTGGAAGTCGTCGTATAGTGACCTGGCGTTGGCCAGTTGTTTGGGGAATGTGTTCCAACGTTCAATGCGTGATAACCCACTGAACAGTGTCTGGTAGGTCCTAGTCGTCGGGCTAAACCCACGTCTCTTCATCTATTTGGAAATCAGTCAAACACTGTCGCCAAATATACAGAGAGCACACGCGACTCACGTCAACATAAAGTGATTGGGCTAGCTGATACCGCTGAGCCTTCAGAGCCTCCCAAATCATGGTATTCCAGACTGGGGTATTCATCGCGTCACGAGGAGCATTTTTGAGCATAGTGACAGCATCGTCAATTTTGTTGTCGGCACATAGCTGCCTCACTCGTTTGGCGAGAATGTATGGGTCCAAAAGTTTGGTGGGACCGTCAGTGCTCGTGTCTTTCTGTTTCCCCTTCGCGTCTTGCTTCGCATTCTCCATCCGACGAACGTATCTGGGAACAACGGGCCCTGGCGCGCCATCTTGGCCGTTCGCTGGCCGGTTCGAGGTCCTTGCGTATGAGCGTGCTGCGGTGGGGGCAGACGAACCGACAAGGCTAAAGGAAGGATTTCTGGCTATATTTTGAATAGCACGACATGAGTGTTGGCGGAGTGCAGCGTTGGAGAACATAGGCAAAGTGCAAACGTCACGGAGGAGGAAGAAGTTCGGAGGTCAAATTAGGCCCGGCGCGATCACAAGACTGGTTTTGGTCTTGACCCGGTCGCTTCTGCGTGTATCTCTCCTGGACTGCGGCCTTCTCTTGGACTCTGAAAATTTTTGAGAATGTGGCCGAAACGAACGTTTCGGCCACTGAAAGGATTGGAACTCTTCATTTGAGCCACAGAGAGCTCGCGGACACTGCAGCGGCCCCGACAAGATAGACTGCGCCCCAACGACCGCCTCAAACTCGGACTTTTGCTCTCGTTTCCAATTCCTTCGTCATGATTCGAAGCGCTACTACCCCGGAACATAAAACCCCACATTAGGTCGTTGCCAACGTGCTGCTCTTTGTTGTTGCTCATCGCCAACCTACAATGCTCGCCCAAAGCCCAAGTCACCTCCTTAGTGCTCTAGTCCTCTTTCTATCGGTCAGCCTGACGGTGGCCGTTCCAACATGGGATCTCAACTCCAGATCCTCGATGGGATCGACAAATGGCGGAGTCATGACCTACATCGAGGCGATGGGGCGAGCCGATCTAGGAGAGATGGGGTTCACCCGACATCTTATGGGTTTTCCTCAAGGTATGAGAGGCTTCGTAATACAGTGCTAAATATCCTGTGTGCTTACCCCCTAGGGCTCAAGGTCAGCCAGGAAACGTTACGATCCGCGTCAATGAAAAGAGCCCTTCCTTCTTCTTCGTCCGCAAGAACCAGCTCTACCAATACGTCAACGACACCACCATCTACCCTGTGAATGTCCACAATGTCACCATGGACCGAGTCCCTCCCCTCCAACTCGTCCTCGGGAAGAAACCTGATGGCCTACCGGGCGGTACATGGAGATTCTCTGGGAGCATGTTGTACTACGACTTTCCTGGAAGGAACGACGATCTCATGAGAACAAACAACAATCCTGAGTACCTCAAATATTTCAGATCACAAGGGCTGTTCTACACCTGTGCATTCCCGAATGGTGGCTCCGGGGTTTTCATGTTCTACTACCTGTACGTGGCCTTCTTCCGAACCAAAGTTTTCCGAAGCTAATGTAATCAATCATTCATGGCCCCAGACAAGACATGGGAGTCGATTGCTTCCCGTTCACCTTGCACAGCTTCATGCACGAGAAGAAGAAGCAACAATAGTCCAATGTATCATTTTCCTCTCTAGGTAGTAGCTCGACATGACAAGTCCATTTTTCTACTGCACCTTTTTCTTCGGGCTGATGGAAAGATCTACCCTCCGTGCAATGCCTCCTAGCGCGAACAACAGGAACAGAGCCGTCGCAACTGCCAAAGCCTTCTTGATGTGTGCCAAAGTGGAAACCTTATACGTCACCTAAAGTATTGAAGGCATATTCGAAACACCGGTCAGCCAGTCAGTAAAACTATCAATGCCAAAATTATTCAACAAAAGACACCCACATAGATGTCTTGAGCGTGTTTGATCGTCAAGTCTTTATATTGCAGAGTGATTGATGGGCGACCAACTGTGTCCAAGAACGTTACATGTGTATCTTGCACTGCAGAGAGTCCGGGGAACGGTGTCACAAAGTTGACGTCACTGAAATGAACGAGAACAAGTATCACCAGCTGAAACACTGAGAGGAAAGAAATATAAAAGACTAACGTTGCGCCTTCAGGAAGAATGATCTGAAGCTCCTCTTCATTGACAACAGCGCCAGGAATGGGCGTCATGATAGGAACAGCCAAGGTGTAGATCCCGGTTTTCTTGTCATAGGACACGGCACTCTCCAATGGGGCATCCCATCCTAACGTGAAACTGTAATTCCAGCCTCCGAGAAGAGGATAACGTGGACGGAGCTCGAGAATGCTGAACTGGGATCGCTGAGCACCCTTCGGGGGTAGCGGAGCCACACGCAGTTTGGATGTGGAAACATTCCCGATGGTATCGTAATAGTACACATCTCGGATACCAGGAGGGAGGCCCAAAGTGAGAGCGGGAAGCACATGTGGTGCGCTTTGTTTCATATATGCCTGCATCTGGTGCTCGAGGCGAGAGAAGTGACCCTTCAATCTGGTTTTAATAGAGTCAGTCGGTGCTGGCCATGGCGGATCACGCAGTATAGCCACTTACTTGGGACCGGCATTGTGCAGGGTGATATCATCTTGAGTGTTAATGTTTGCACCCCAGTGACTAACCTCCACAGCACGCCTCAACTTGCGGACTTCAAGGACGGGTTGGTCATGGTGGTAGTGAACGGTAACGGGTTGCTGGTACTGCCCGATGAAATCCGATGTTGTAACAGGGACATCCTTGTAGGGTCCGTAGACAACGTTAGCACCGCTCTTAGTCGCAGCAGCATCCCCGGTGAACACTTCCACACCCTTGGGCTCCGTGTATGAAATAATACGAGGTGAGAGAGACCTGTCAAATGGAAGTCAGCTCAATTGTTGATTTACTTCATGTAGTCAGCGTAACCGACCTGACTTTCGTCCTCTGGACAAGGGTCGAGTAAGGGCTCAGCACAAACAGGTCGGTGGTATATTTCAGAGCCTGGTCGCCCCCCTGCTCAGCAATTTCTGGCCAAGGCTTGGTTGCGTGAGTTTGAATGTTCTCGAACACAATGTTGAGTGTCTTGTTCGCGGAAAGAGTCTTGGGCAGCGTCACGTCGAATAGGGAGTAATCTCTGCAACATGTTGAGTTTGGGTATTTGTCGGACGGCGTCCCTGCACACGTACCTGTCGGCCGACTCCTTGAACTGCAAGGCCTTGTCTTGACCTTTCAGTCGCACTTCGACGTGGCTCGTAAGCTCCCTGTCGTGCTTGCTCAAAGCGACGGTATAGACCTTGGCATTGTTCTCCAGTGCCCGGACGGCGTAGGTTGTCGTGACGTGTACAACCGAGCCGCCCAGTTCTACAGTTCGAACGATAGCGGTATTTTCAAAGGAGGCCTTGGCGCATAGAACCGACGTGACAGAGACGAGGAGAAATAAGGGCACTGAGGCCCATTTCAACGACATCGTTGAGGAAGAGGATAAGATGGAGCGTAACGCCAATTTCCCGCGCGACGTGTAGACGTGGTCGCTTGCATCTTGCATCACGTCTGTGTGACTATTTATAGACTGACACCGCGGCCAACTGGCAACGTTCTGGCAGACTCAAATATGTTCGCATTGAAGAAATATGTTCGCATTAAAGTGTATTGTATTCCATAGAATAGCTAGCGAGAATGTAACATGCACGACTTCGATCACCAGGTCCACTGTCGCGCAGGGTTACGAAGTGGTTGGTCCTCTCGTATGATTGAGGGAGAGACAATCCTCTTAAGCTTCTGCTGGAAAGCTTTTGCTTTTTGCTCCTCCATAGTCTTCCCATGCTCCAGGACGACTTTCATATGGGCATTGCTACGAATGCGGACGCCAAAATGTCCGCGACCTCGAGGCTCAATTCTCTTCGGTGGACGAGGTCCTTTGCCAACCCATGCTTGCGCTGGATGAAGAAGCAAAGGTTTAGTGAGCCGTGAACTTCTAAGGGGACTGAGATGAGGTCACTTACAGACAACGAGCCTCGAAGGATCCAGCTTCTTGTAGCGAATGGCATGGTCTTTAGCAGTTGCCAACATATTCATGATGCGAGAGCTAGCTCTCTTCTCGCTGAATTGCATTTGAAGGATAGCATAGTCTATGGGCTTGCCAGTGATTTGGTTGGCAAGCATGTTGAGCTTGCGATGGGAGATTTTGAAGTTGGCAGTGGAGTATTTGTGCTGTACAAATTCGAGGAATAGACATGGTTAGGCATCTCCTTCGGGGAAGCCAATAACAACGCACCGAGGTCGGTTTCTCCTTCGCCACCTTGGCCTCCTTTGTCTTTTGGACAACGGCTTGAGGGAGCGACTCGAAAACGCTGCCCGTTCCTTCTTGCCTCGCAAGTTGCTTCGCGGACTCGACTTCTTTCGATGATTGTTTTTCCGCCATACCAGGAGCAAGCTTCTCCCTTACCCATCCCAATGGATTGATTGTGATACTATTCGCCATGAATTAATGATACGAAAAGGCGCAATATCATAACAACGTACGACCGGGAGGAGGATGGGATGGCAGTCGTTGCCAGCACGGCACGACGCCGTCCTAGCTGGGTCCCTAAATGGGATTCAAAACTCGTTCAGATTCCTGTGAATGATTGAGAATATCGAGTACGCACCATTTCGCAAACAGCTCTGCATAGCTAACAACCGTTTGTGTTACAGGTAATGACTTCCGAGTCCCGACTGAAGACCTCGGAAATTCGACGGGCGTCGGTCACGTTACACCGTCACCATCATGATCAATGTCACACGCCAGCTAACGGCCGCAGTGAGCACCACGTCTTCATATTCACGACCACGACCACCGCCTTTGCAAGGCTTCTCCTTCCTCTTTTTCATGTGCTAGAGGCCTATCCTAAGCACCATGTTTGGTACCATCTTTCAGGTCTCGCTACTGCTCATCAACGCCATCGCCATCCTGAACGAAGAACGTTTCCTGGCCCGAAGTGCGCGGCTCAATTCCATGTCTCTGTCCTGAATGTTGACCACAGCTTTTCGACATTCTAGTTGGCTGGGTCTCGCCCTCACGTTTGGCTAGAAATGCAAATCCAGGCTTTCAACAGACTTACGACCAAACTGGGTATGGAGACCAAGGAGACCTCGGGGTAAAAGCAAGGATGATAGACCTCATTAGTGCCGTTCGGACTCTCATGCGAAGTGCGTCTCTCTCGGATTCTATCCGTGTTCTACCCGCAGTCTGACAAATTGCATAGTACCTCTTATTGCCATAAATACTCTTGTAATCTTGTACGAGCTCGTCTGGGGATAGGAATATGTGTCATTTCCAAACACGCGCCCATACCCGTGGTGCCCGAGTGTCCCCTTCAACTTTGCACCCACTAAGAATCTAGATCCTTCCATCATTCTTGGTCAGTCTCGGTAGTTAATCCGCCACTATTGAGCCGCCGATACTCGTCCTCGATTTGTCTGACGAAGTCCGATGTTTGATGGCCGCCCTAGAGCGACAATCCCCGGTATGTAGTCAGTTTGGAATGGCTCGTCGAGTTAACCCCATACCTCGCATTCTTTCCAAGTTCCATCATGCACACACGTTTTGCGATGATTGATTAGGATTGTGCAACTTTTACTGCACAGACAGAAGGGGATTTTTAATATGGTCAAGCGCCCGCAGCTGCCGAACCTGTTGACACAAAGTGTACTCACCTTATCTTTAATTCTTGGCCTTTCAGTACACTTCGCTTCAAAAGTTCGATTCCTTCTTCGCCGGCCCCACTTCCATCAAAACCTGCACATTTCCCTACCCCGGACGTCTTCCAATCAATTCCTGCTGTCTCGGCACAGTTCAATGCTACTTCTGGGAGTCCGATCCTGTATCGCCCTTGAAAGTTCTGGCACTGGACAAACTCCCACCACTTTGACTTGGAAGCGTGAGCTTCGACGCATAGTTGCTGTGCATTTCCGGCGCATTCGTCAGCCCCATGTAGACACTTCACACCGAATACGGGTTCGGAAGGGTCAAGCCTAGTTCTAGTTGAGCGTCCCGCAGTATAACAGTGTTCCACACAAACCACTCTACCTGGCTACATAGACAAGTGATATGTTGACCTTGTCTCCGACGGTCCTGAGGACCTCGTTGAATACCGATTCGCAGATGAGAGCGTCAGGGCAGCGACTCATCACGCCGAGCTGGACCGGGACCTTGACATCGTCCGGTACAGTCGGGGCGATGTCATAGGTGTCATGAACACGAAACACCGATGGCAAATAGCTCGCTACTGCTGAAGTTGGACCAAGTAGGAGACTGAAATGTTTTACAGAGAAGAGCATGGTGGTGGGCGGGAAAAGGATTGCCCTGCAGCCTTCGTCCCCAAGGGTTGTCTCTCCAGGGCTCATTGACCCATTCGATTGCGTCATTATGTTACTCAGCATCGGGCGTATCACCGTCAAGTTGGAGTGCTTCATCGTCCGTGGTCGCGATGGAGGCATTAAATTTTTGAAATATCGTAGATAACACTAGGCGAGAAGTTCGTAAACCCTGATAGCGCGACATTAGCGTGGCCCCCTGCTAGCTGTTTCCCAAATCTTTTTTGTCTCCTCGTCCGATGATGATGGAACAAAGTATCGGCATCGTGTTTGAAAAGCTGCAAAAGAATACAAAGGATTTTACTCAGCCCAACGCCTCATCATGATATGTTCCCATAATCACTCACCGTCTACGACGCGCTTCCTAACAATTGATTCAACGACTAGTTCGTTATGAACATGATTTCGCTACCCCAGATATGTCAATTCTTGTGGACCCAGCGTGACAGATAGATAGACTGATAATTAACACACCTGAACCTCATCTGAAAAGATTGCCGCCTGTGTTCTCCGTTGGGATGCAGGATCCTGCGTCTGGTCCTGAAGAGCAGCTCGCTTATCTTCCAATGATTGGTCAACCACCGATACGCAGTAGTTTACGAGCTGTGTCCGGCGCTTCCAGTTCTCTAGAAGGAATGAACACACGAGCATCAAATACTAATCCTGAATTGTACTTGCCGACAAGTTCTCTCCACACCGCAATGCACGCCTGGTTCTGTGAGTTGTCTGGTCCTGCTCCTTGTCGTTCCCGGTCAGCATCACGAGCCAGCGCGTTTGCTCGGTTGAGTCGCATTATTATTGTATCATCCAGTCGTCTATATTCCTTCAGAATGTCTGGAGTCAATAGTATGTCAAGAGGTATCAATCGTGGTCGTAAAGGCGCACCTTTGAATAGCGATAGGTCCTGACATGTTGCTGGAGTAACGCGAACAGTCTGTTGTTTACTTGATGGAGCCTGCAAGGCGATGCTCCCTAGTTGTGGGCTTCTGGTCGACATTCAGATAAGTAGACGCGGAGGTCAATTTATTTGTGATGCAAGAGCGACCAAGTTCAAAGCTGTGAGCAAAAGGCTCTTCGTCGCACTGAACACTTGTGAACACCTGGCATCCTGCCCTCACACCCGTGTGAAATACATTCACCTGCCGACGGCCGTCGATCAATCGCCGTTGCCGACAAGTATCTATTTTTAGACTTTGCGTTCTCGTGAGACTGACCTTCGCAAGTTGGCACTCCGGTGCATTCGTGGTGTTGAAATGCCGTACGAGCTCATGCTCGTGCTGTGAAGAAAAAAAATAGATCATATTCTGGAACACAAGCGAGGCTTTTTCACCGTTCCAATAACCCCTCAGTGTGCTCGACTGGATCATGCCGCTGCATCCGAGTCCGCCGACACTGATACTAGCACCAGGAGAATAACAGCAGTCACAGTGCCGAGATTCCTGTTACTTGCCTACAAACTCATATGGCCTACTTTGTTATTTCAAGGCGTTATTCCGCTCTGGTGGGCAAAGCATTTGTTGTCCTACCTATTCACATGCCAATGGGTTCTATTGAGTCGGGCTTCCAACAGTACACGCGCGAAAAGAATGTCCTGTTGAGGCTTCCTTTTTGTGAATTTCCCCGGTACACGAGCCCACAAATAATGTTGACATTTAGAAATTCGACCTTTCCTTTTCTTTCTCTCTATGTCTCGAAAACCCTAGAAAACCAAAACCAAAAAATACGCCTTTTCTTTTCCCTTCGTGCTTGTAGCCCGTGTTCTTCTTTTCCAGAAAACCCTACAAAATATGCCCCGTTCGATGGATCCCTCTTTCGTTCGGAACCGTAGTATGCACTTATGGATTTGCTTCCTACCCCGTCTGTTATCAACGTGATTCGACATGATATACTGTTAACCTCGTTCAGTACCAGAGGATTTATGCGGATGCTGTCAAGTCCGGTGTAGGTTCGTTCGATGTCGGCCTGGGCCACTCGGAGTCCAGTTGATTTGATCCGCTCCGACCAGACCGATACCCACAGCTCTCATACTCATACCTCCGAAACACCTCTTTCTCCTCCCCATCGGACAGTCTGCGTACACACAAATGCAAGTCCAGATCTTCATACAATCTTCCCTGGAACGGGTATGTTCTAGAATGGACATTCTGAGTCCATTCCTTCAATCCAACCTTCAATCCCGGGAACATCGTTCGACTGAGTTTCAGTCATACCTTGGGCATGGACTGCGTCTTCCGGATCTCTGTTATCTCCATACTCACGGCCGGCATTACAGCACAGATTGTTTATCTAGACATATGACAGAATCTGTAATTTGTATGGCTGTTCGTCATCTAATTGGCCTGCCTCTCGGGGATGCAAAAGACGTCCGACCTTCGATTTAATTTCTGTGTGTCCTTGTGGGCTCGTTATTAATACGGATTGACGTTTATCTGATCATCGTAATCACCTAGTGAACGGCTCGCGGAGAAGGTGTCTCATCGAAGTTCCTAGCGTGTCGGCTGGTCTGCACTTCCACCATTAGGCGTTTACGTTCTCTTCGATTCTATTATCCCTTCAAGCTAATTTTCCTCAGGTACCCTGCCACGAGCAAATTCACATGACGCACCTAGCACCTATTGGTATATAACAGCTCGATCTTCTGGCAAGGCTTTCCTCATCAGCTCTGATGATTCCCCGCGTTTTTTGCAGCCTTTCGATCATCTTCCTCGCTGTCTTCGCCTCGGCGTTGCCCCAGGCTGCGACAGATGGTGTGGAGCACGTCGAGCTCGAGCCCGAGGCTACTGATGCTAGTTGCTCAGGCAGTGGTGGTCCACGAAGATGCAAGCGTCTGGCTGTCCATAAAGAATGGTGAGGTTCAAGATTCTTCTGGACTCTCCGACAGGACCGTCTCTTACCGATATATTGTATGTAGGCGAGACCTGAGTGCTACGCACAAGCGGGATTATATTCGTGCAGTCAAATGTCTGCAACAGCGACGGGCCCTCAACACGACTCTGCCGAACAAGTTCAATCGGTTTGACGAGTTTTCGTTGAGTCATGCCAACGTTGCGGAGAGGATTCATGGTGTCGTGAGTTTCTCCTATCCTGTGCTCCTGCATCCCAGCAAGTCCCAATCGTTTATAATATTCTAGGGCCAATTCTTGCCTTGGCACAGGCATTTCGGTTATCTTCATCACCAAGTTCTGCGTGAATGCAACTACACTGGACCTTTCCCGTGAGCCCTTAGGGAGGTTTCTCATTTTACAATATGTTTCTAACTTTATACTCAGCTACTGGGACTGGACTCGAGATACCAATGGCAGTACACCGTGAGTGATGCACTGGATATGCTTATCAAGCCTAGCCTTATGCCTCTCAGAATTCAACAGTCACCCTTATTCGACCCAGTGACCGGATTCGGTGGAGACGGGGTCGCCGGTACATACACTCCACCTACGGACAACGATGGCACCCCATTCCCTATAATTCCTGAATTCATGAAAGGATGTGTTCAGACCGGTCCCTTTGCCAATCTCGTTCTACATGTCGGGCCAGGGCGTCGCTTCACTGATCACTGCCTGGTTAGAGGATTCCATGAGGAACTTCGCCCGTCCCTCAGCCAACCTCATATTTCCAATATCATGAGCCAGACTACGTATGACAATTTCTGGAACTCGTTGGATGGACTTCCGTTCAAGCCCGATTTCCGCCTCCATGATGCCGGACATGGATTTACAGGTGGTGATATGATTAGTTTCTATACCAGTCCCAATGGTCAGTTGCTTTCTCAACTCGCAGGGCAGTATTTTTTTTGACTGGCTCAAATCTCTACTAGATCCCATCTTCTTTTTGCACCACGCTGGGTTGGACCGCATCTGGTGGCAATGGCAGAACGCTGACTTGAACAACAGGCTGTACCAGATCGGCGGGAAAGTGAACAGTCAGCCTCCGTATGGCGAAGTCACGTTGGACTACCAACTTCCTTACCCTGGCCTCGCGACTCCTTGGGTCACCCTTCGCAATGCTATGGATATTCGTCTGGAGCCATACTGCTATACGTACTAGGTCCGCGTTTTGCTGCGAGGTTTGTGTTAATGTTCTTATAACATACGTGTTGTAACGATGGTTGTAAACTATGTACGACAAATGCCATGAAATCTTTCAAGTTCTCTGTTACCAAGAGGGAGGCATTACTTTGAGTGAGTCTTTCAGTGCTTCGTGTGATGCTTGAAGGACGACACCGCAAAGGGTACATAGCGTTGGCACACGTTGATGCATTCACACCAAGGTTTAATACACTCGCAAACTCACTAGCCCTATACCTGGATCCCAATGCCGTAAGAAGCGAGGCAAGGCTTGCAATTGAATTTCAAGTATACGAATTTCTAAATTATTTGACCGCTGCCCCGATGATTCTCCACATATACAAGTGGCAGTCAATTTTGTTAGAAGATGATCAAAAAGGTGATACGCTCGTCATTAACGCTGGTAGGGAAGTTGTGGTGTGGAAAGCCCGAGAAGGCATTGACAAGAGCACCAATAATAACAGAGGGAAGGTGCAAGGCGGGAGATCGAGGAGTGGGAAGTCCAATACCTCCGCTGGTGGGAGCAATAGTCGAGCCTTGATAGGTGCTTCTGGAAAGTGGTCAGGTACGTTCTTTCTTGCTCTTCATTTCTCTTCTTTTTATTCAAGTCAACTCACGCTCTGCGGTTCTCTAACGATAGAACGAATCCGGAAGGAAGGCAAGGAAGGCGAATGAGAGAGCTCACAGAATGGAGCTGGAGAAGATGGGGATGAGTGAGGAGGAGATGTTGGAGTATATTATGATGTTGAGCCGCGAGTAGCAGGAACATCAGTCCTCTACATCGGGCGGTGGAGATGAAGATAGAAGTGGAAGGGCGGAGACGGGTGTGAGTACTAGTGCAAAAGGAAAACCCAAGACGCCTTGACGGACGAACAGGTGCAAGCTGCTATTGAAGGAGGGATTTTCGCGTTGGATTCGGCCCCCAGTGTTATTCCCGCTGCTTTTTGAAGTCCAGCTCTAGTCAATCGAGCCATTTCTCCCTCCTCATATTCGTCTTCCGGTTCTCCCCCAAATGCCACTAATTCGGGTAGGAGAAACGAGCCCGGACGTCCTTCAGACCAGGAGGCCCATTTCCCGAGCATCTCTCCACCCATCTCTCGAAGCAGCAGTGGGAGCCCTCCAGCGGCAGGGGCAGGAAGCCCAGGAGCTCAGCAAGTTAACACGGCATCGTTGAGAAACAGGAGGTTGTCGAACTGTACTTCCGTCTCTTCGAGTTCTAGCTCTAGCGCTAGTAGGAGTGATAGGTCGGTCGCGTCGTGGGCCAGAGTGTTCCGTTGGTGGTTGCATCTCCCGCTACACCTACGGCTGGTGGTGCTTCCACCGGTAATGCTGCTGTCCCCTCGAGCGGTGATGTAGGACATGAGGGGCCTGGGATTGATCCCATCCCATGGGATGGGCTTGATGAGGATTTGAGGTTTGCGCTTGAGTTGAGTTTGGCGAAGGCGAGGAGTCGGGGGAGGATGTGTAGGCATGCTCAGTGGCTCGTTCAGGAGATAGCTCAATGTGAGGTAAGTATTAGGGAGAGCGGTGGTGAAAACCCTGATGTGGGTTCGTCCAATGTAAGCCCTCGGGGCCACTCGGAGTCCAGCTGATTTGATCCGTCCGACAAGACCGATGCCCACAGTTCTCATACCTCCAAAACGCCTCTTTCTCCTTCCCATCGGAAAGCCTGCGTACACACAAATGCAAGTCCAATGCAAAAGACGTTCGGGGTTCGACTCTCGGTCTGATCTCTGTGTGTCCTTGTGGGCCCGTTATTGATACGGAGCGACGTTTACTTGATCATCGCAGTCACCTAATGAACGTTTCGCGGAGAAGCTTTCTCATCGACGTTCCTGGTATGTCAGTGCACGGCTGGTCTGCATTTCCACCATCAATCTTTTACGTTCTCTTCGATTCTATCATTACTTCGAGCTCATTTGCCTCAGCACCCTGCCACGAGCACCGCGCCGATTGGTATATAACAGCTCGATTTTCTGGCAAGGCTTTCCCCAGCAGCCGCTCTGATGATTCCCCGCGTCCTGTGCAGCCTTTCGATCATCTTCCTCGCTGTCTTCGTCTCGGCATTGCCCCAGACTGCGACAGATGGTGTGGAGTACGTCGAGCTCGAGCCCGAGGCTACTGATGCTAGTCGCTCAGGCAGTGGTGGCCCACGAAGATGCAAGCGTCTGGCTGTTCGTAAAGAATGGTGAGGTTCAAGACTCTTCTGATTCTCCGATAGGACCGTCTCTTACTGATATATTGTATGTAGGCGAGACCTGAGTGCTACGCACAAGCGGGATTATATCCGTGCTGTGAAATGTCTGCAACAGCAACGGGCCCTCAACACCACTCTACCGAATAAGTTCAATCGGTTTGACGAATTTTCATTGAGCCATTCCAACGTTGCGGAGCGGGTTCATGGTGTCGTAAGTCTTTCCTGTCCTGTACTCCTGTATCCCAGACAGTCCCAATCACTTATAATATTCTAGGGCCAATTTATGCCTTGGCACAGGCATTTCGGTTATCTTCATCACCAAGTTCTGCGTGACTGCAACTACGCTGGACCTTTCCCGTGAGCCCTCAGGGAAGTTTCTCATTTTACAATATGTTTCTAACTTTTGCTTAGCTACTGGGACTGGACTCGAGATACCAATGTCAATAGACCGTGAGTGATGCACTGGATACGCTTATCGAGTCTAGGCTTATGTCTCTCAGAATTCAACAGTCACCCTTATTCGACCCAGTGACCGGGTTCGGTGGAGACGGGGTCGCCCGTACATACACCCCACCTAAGGACAACGATGGTACCCCATTCCCTTTCATTCCCGAATTCATGAAAGGATGTGTTCAGACTGGTCCCTTTGCCAATCTCGTTCTACACGTCGGGCCAGGGCGTCGCTTCACTGATCACTGCCTGGTTAGAGGATTCCATGAAGAATTTCGCCCCTTCCTCAGCCAACCTCATATTTCCAATATCATGAGCCAGACTACGTATGACAATTTCTGGAACTCGTTGGATGGTCTGTTGAAGCCCGATTTCCGCCTCCATGACGCCGGACATGGATTTACAGGTGGTGATATGATTAGTTTCTATACCAGTCCCAATGGTAAGTTGCTTTCTCAACTCGCAGGGTGTAATTATTTTGATCGGTTCAAATCTCTACTAGATCCCATCTTCTTTTTGCACCATGCTGGATTGGACCGCATCTGGTGGCAATGGCAGAAAGCTGACTTGAACAATCGGCTGTATCAGATCGGCGGGAGAGTGAACTACCAGCCTCCCTATGGCGAAGTCACGTTGGAATACCAGCTGCCTTACCCTGGCCTCGCGACTCCTTGGGTCACTCTCCGTGATGCCATGGATCCTCGTCTGGAGCCATACTGCTATACTTACTAGGTCAATCGTGGTAGTCAGTTATTAGAAGATGATCAAAAGTACTGGTCGGATAGCATTGTCAGAGTAGAGAACCATTTCGTTCCGAATTCCATTCATGCACTTGAAAACAACCCGAAAAAGTTCATGAATTTTGGGTGTTGGATCGGCAGTGGGTGGCAGCTTGCAGAATATCCTTGAATGCAACTCATAACCTCATTCCATTCGTTCACTTGCCTGACTCTCTCGAGTACGACCTCAGTTAGGAGCAGAGCACCATTTTGTTGGCAGTAACTATAGGCTCTGTCAAGCAAATTTAATTACCTACGTGTAATAAAAGCGGTACAATTTGTAGCAGCGCTCGCTACACGGGTACGGATATCTTACGAAAAACAGGAAATTCATAGAACGACAGTTGCATCCGAAACCAAAGGTTGCTAGGAATTCACCGCTAAGGGAAAGGAGTATAAACTGTTTAGAAAGAGAATTGATGAATGAAGCAGGGGGACTCACGTGTTCCTGTCGCCAATCGCAGCGTAGTCTAGTGGGGGGATCGGAGGACCTCGGACTGGAAAATGAAGAAGCTCTCGAAGCCGAGGGTGGAGATTCAGATTTTTTTGTAGATAGTCGGCACTGGATATCCCACAGTCGCTCCATACCCCCCAACTGTAGATCCCCCGGACAGCACGATTCTTCAGTGCACAGAGCAGAACGTTATCGGGATCTTTTTCAAGTCCTTTAACAACGTCAATGTAGGGGAAGGCAACGTAAACCACCTCCAGTTTTGGGATGCGAGGCAGAGCCAGTGCTAGGTCACGAGCACGGTCTCGGCGCGCGGAATAGGATCTCGAGTTGGATGACCCTTGACCAACGTCCGGATGGTCATACCATCTCTGGGAGCATGAAGGGTCACTGTGAACATTCTAGGCACGGACATTTCACAGAACTAATACTGACCATGTTCGTCCAAACGGAAGTCATACACTCGATCAGACAGTCGACCACGTTCCGCTCTCCCTGATTGGTGTACTGTTGAAATCTGTCACGCACGACCACGTACTCTGGGTTAACGTGCCTGAGTCCAGCGCATAAACCTCCTGCGATCTTTTTCGAGGCGACGGTGAGGGACACGGATAGATATAAGAGGTTGGGAAGGGAAATCAGGATCTTGCGCAAGATCTGGCCGTATGCCCCCTCGAGGCGGAGTTTTTTGACGCGGGCACCGATACCCTCATGACGAGTCAGCAGAGAGGCCAAAAATTTCGCATCTTGTTGAGATGCGAGAAGGATGGTCTCGCACGCTAAAGGGAGGGCAATCCGCTGCCAGCGTCGGGATACGAGGAGTAGTTCGAGCGCCTCAGAGCGCCTAGTGATGAGGCCCTCCGGAGACTGTTTGGCGAACGTTAGGTAGTCGACAGATAATCGAATCGCCAGAATTTCTTGAAGCAATTCGTCGGGCAGAGTTCCAGTCATGGTGGTTGCGGAGTAGAATGCGGCCCTGTGTTGATCTTGTGCCCTAAAATTTGAAACGGGCTCCACTGTCCCATTTCGATGATGATCGCATTGACTTGTGATCGTGTGACTGAAACGGAAGCAGAGGCAGAGGACACGCGCGGGGAGGGACGATATTACAGGTTATCTGCATTTACGAGCCTTCTGCAGTCGCTTTCCGGCCAACGCGTTCTACTCTCGACGCTTCAACTATCCCACCTCACGTTGATGTTTGCGATTCCCAGACCGGGTTTTACGAGGTAAGGCTGTAGGTAATGGTGTAATCATAGCTGACAGGATAAACTCTGGAGACCTGAAATCGATCTCAGTGAGCGATAATCCAGAGAGATGACGGTTCTACTGTATGAGAGGGGGTTCAGCTTACTACCACGCAGGCTGCGTCGTACCAGGGGAAGACGCCGACGCCGATACTCGCGAGAGACGCTTCCTGGAGGCGGGTTTCCATGAACGACGTTTGGCAGTAGAACCTGTCATTTACTTCTTATTAATCGGCGGAATATTAGGCATCGATACACTAGCAGCTAGAGTCACTCGAATGATAGTCAAACAGGAAACAGGAGGAGCTATCGCAGTGCCTAGACTCGGAAATCTGCAGTGTGCGGGTTCCCAGATTGATGATCAAAAATCTTATCTTATCTTTTTGAGTGTTGTTGACATCGTCCTTCAAGACTCTCTTCAACACCACAACAATGTTCAAGAAACCTCTCAGCAATCTCAAAACTTCATCTGCTCTTCGCAGCTCTGATAGACGGAAGCTGAAGCAGAGAGTCACGTCAGCATTCAACTTGTCACCTGAAGACGGTGACCTGCTAGTGCCCGATGGCATCGAATCAGTGAAATTCAGCACTCATTTGGAGGAGCCAGGCGTATGTTCTCCAGATTCACGAAGCTTTCGCCTGACACATGTGGTCTAGGTTGCATACCTCTCGAGTGAGGGTGACCCTCTGTGGTTTACAATTGGGAAAGGATCCGACGAATTGATACCTACAATTTACACGCTCTGGAAGAAGGACGACCTGTTGCCCTTCCTCTCAACGCCGGCTGCGGTTATACCGATTCTAACAGGTGGCGCAGATCTCATGATTCCTGGAGGTCAGTTCCCTGTCAACACCTCTATCGCGCAGTGGCTAATGCACACACATGTAACCGAAGCTAGTCGTTCACCACACACCTTCACTGGCAGAAGGCACCCTGGTCTCCATTCGACAATACTCGCGGAAAGATGATAAAGTCTATCTATCTGTTCCGCTTGCTGTGGGTCAAATGGCTTTACCAAGTGATCAATTGACTTCCGGCGGGAAAGAGAAGGGGAAGGCGGTGCTCATGACCCACGTCTGGAAAGACTATCTCTGGGATATGGGCTCAAAGCCTGATGTTCCCAACGACAAGGCTGTCCAGATCGGTGGTCAGAAAGCCGAATCCTCACAAGACGAGCCGGGTTCCGAGAACCAGGCCGCTGCTACACCCCCACCACCCTCGGAGATCGATGAGCAAAAACCGCAAGCATTGCCGAGTGATGCTGTTGTTTCGTACACGCCCCAAGAAATTAGCGAGCTGCTTCAGAAATCTCTGCTCCAGGCTATCACGGGCCCGCTGGCTCTAGCTCCGGCATCCACGTATCCCATCCCAGCTACGCAATTCTATTCGAACTATATCTTGCCTTCTAGACCTGCGTTCCCGACTTTTGTTCTTCGCCCATCCTCGAGCCCGAGCGAGGACGATGAAAGTCATATCGATCCCCAGGCTATCAGCATCAAGACTTCTACACATAAATCATTGACGGCGTTCTTGAAAGCGTCTGAGAAACTTGGTCTGGTGACAGTCAAGCAGCCCCAGAAGCATTCGCAACAAACAGACTCGCTCGTTATGTCCGGTAATGCGAAGCATCCCTTGGTCCAGGGCCACGTATCGTTCCCCACTGTCCGGGACATCGAAGCAAAGGCGGCCAAGAAGGCTGCCCGGGAGGAGAAAGAGAGGTTGGCGGCGGAAGGGTCATCCCAGGAACTGGAGATCCGTGAGCTGTGGAAGCCTCACCTCGTGACCGTTGATCTTTTCAAAGGGCTTGGTGGAAAGTAAGTCGATTCACTAACTCATGTGCTAGATGTATTGAAGGAATTTTTCCAGCCCCTCCGGTCTTTACACCCCGGCGGAAATTCGCTCTCTGGTATTTGATTATGTTACTGCTCGAGACCTCATCAATAAACGGGACAAGAGCTACATCAATCTCGATGAACTGTTCAACGCGTGCTTAGCTGCTAAGTCCGGCGGAAAGTCAAAAGGGAAGGGACAGGAAACCGGGTCTGAGCTCCCCGAGTTCATTAAGCGGGATGATCTGGTGAAGAGATTTTTGGCAAAGATGCAGGCCTGGTACGAAATCCGGGCACCTGGTAAAGATCCAGCACCAAAGTACGCAGCATCTCCCGAACATACTCATCCTATGATTCTCGCTGATCGGGGGCTCTTATGAATAGGAAAGGGCAGCTAAAGCCTATTCAAGTGGTCATGAAGATTAGACAGGGGAGGAAAGCCTCGACTATGATCACTGGCTTCGAGCCCTTCTTGGTCGACGCTGAAGAGATGGCTGAAGATCTGAGGAAGAGTTGCGCCGGGGCGACTGGTGGTAAGTAAATCAACTGGTAGAAGGCGAACTTCATGGATTCTGACACGCTTTCTATAGTTTCTCCCGCTGCTGGAAAGCCGGCGGGATCTGGGATGGAGGTTCTAGTGCAGGGCAAGCAGGCCCCAGCTGTCGTTGAGTATCTGACGGGTAAAGGAATTCCGAAACGTTGGATTGAAGTGTCTGATCTTGCTGGGAAGAAGTGATACCTTCGCGTGTAGCAGTTAGCCTTTCAGGATGTAACGATTGACGATGTTCTGACCGGGTCTCTCTTCGAGATTGAGATTCAGTGATATGATGGATGAGATGTCGGTTATCTTATCTTATCTAAGGGGAACAGCGTCAGAATATTTTTTCGGACAACCACAATGATGGACCTGATTTCAGCAACAGTACACCTCTCTGCCTCCACCATCGAGGACCATGCCAAAAGCCACCTCAGAAAAGCTCTCTAGAGCACACAAACCAGCGCCCAAAAAGAAGGACAGCCAAGCTTCTGGCTCAGCAAATACGAACCCTCTTTTCAACACAGCACGATTTGGTCAGCATATCCTGAAGAACGCACAAACCGCTCAGAAGTATGTCTGTACCAGCACTCTTCATCTATCCGACTAAGGCGACCTTAGAATTGTCGATGCAGTTAGTCCCATTTTCTTCACGCTCCCTATCCTCGCAGCTCGAGAGGAGTATATGGCGGACTCTGAACGATTGCTAGGCAAATCTTAAACCTACGGACAAGGTCCTGGAAGTGGGTCCTGGTACAGGAAACCTTACCGTGAAGATCCTCGAAAAGGCGAAGCATGTCACAGCGGTTGAAATGGACCCCCGAATGGCGGCCGAAGTGTTAAAACGGGTGCAGGGAACGTAAGTCTTCTATTCTTCTCCCTTTCTTTGTTCGACTCATTTGCACTCATGTGCTCTTGAGCACCCCAATTCTAATGGGGGACTGGCTAGCCATGGGCTTATTGCATTCATCCATTCAGTTTTTTGAGGGTGTCGTTTCCTGATTGAGCTAATATATGGCTGTGGGGCAGACCAGAACAACGGAAGCTCGAGGTCGTCATCGGCGATTTCGTCAAGGTGGACATTCCATACTTTGAAGTATGCATATCAAACACTCCATACCAAATTTCATCACCCCTGGTGTTCAGATTACTCTCGCATCGCCCTCTTTTCCGGGTAGCAATCCTCATGTTCCAACGTGAATTTGCGTTGCGGCTGGTTGCGAGGCCGGGCACTGCACTGTGGTCAAGGCTTTCAGCGAACGTCCAAGTTAGTTCATTCAATAGATTTTCCCCTTTCAGATGTACTCAATTACTCTCGTTGACAGCTCTATGCCAAAGTGGATAACATTATCAACGTAAATAGAAATGACTTCCGACCTCCACCTCAAGTAGAGTCATCTGTGATTCGACTCGTTCCCATCGACCCTCCACCACCTGTCAAGTTTGAAGAATTCGATGGCCTAAATCGTATCATCTTCTCCCGACCGAACAAAACCATCCGAGGAAACTTCCAAGCAAAGGGTGTCATGAAGATGCTGGACCAAAATCGACGGACGTGGTTGTCAATGCAAGAAATGGTGCGTTCCTGCGTTGTCGTGCTGGACGACAGGAAGACAGAGTTTCTAACCGTCATCACACGTAATTATCCAGGCTGTCGACGATGAGAACGAGTCAATAAACGACATTCTTGATAAGATTCTGAACGAAGGCAGCTGGACGGAGAGCCGTGCGGCCAAGATGGACATCGACGAAATCCTCAAGTAAGTTGACCATGTGCCGTGGTCATTCATTGAGTCTTCTGACCCTGAATGCAGATTACTGGCGGCATTTCATGAACAAGGAATCCACTTTTCATGATGATGGTGGCGTTAATGATAATTAAGGACTACTGCTTCGTCAAAAACGTCACCACGCTGTCATCCTCATGAGCTTGCCCTCGTCTTCCAAGACATTTTGCTCACCTTTATGACGGTTGTCCACCAAGGTACCCTCTTTTATCGGCGCCAGCGGCTATTCTGTGGTTCCTTTCAGTACAGAATACCAACCCTGGAACGTCTTCGCCACGTGCTGCGCTCAACGTCCTTTCATTCACGCCTCATCTGCTCTTTCATCTGCTCTTTCACTCTGCCCTTTAACTTCGTACCTTCGATTCTTTGTCGCATGTGCTATATATATTCTCTTGCTGTAACTTTGTCTGCGCTACGCACTGTAGAATACACCTCGTTGAGGTATCAGGCTTTCCAAATCCTCCACCATGAGAATAGGGTCCTTTCATTATTTGGAAGCGCGGTATCGATTGGAAGGAAGTCTTCTGATAGATATCTAGGTATAATCGAGTGGTGCGAGCGCGCCCAATGGATCAAATCTGTTGAATCCGTGGTAAACTTTCTGGGGGAGTTGGAGTCAAGTCGGAGATCCCGAGGTAAACTTCGAAACCTATGGGACGATATATCCACATTTCGCCCTCCTCCAAGCCCAGGAGGTTATAGTCCTTTCGCACCGGGGGCTGTCCAACGCTTTGTTCGACCACGGTGAGACTTCCCAGTGCCGATGGTGGTATACTGAACCCGTCGCCCACGTTGGGTAAGACTTTAGAGTTGCTGATGATGACAGCTGTGTGCTCTGGATCTCCAAGTATCGTGAAACTGCCGGGCGCGTTGACGGAGGTAATTCGAGCCGTTCTCCACTCGATAATGTCACCTCGCCTAATACGGTCGTCTCCTCCCCTCCATCGTCCCACCATTTCCTTCCCCTTTTTGGAAGCCTTTCCTTCGTAGATAAGGTGCCCGTGAGTGCGGCTAATACTCGGAACAGGCTTAGGGATGTAGTCGTATTGATCGAAATACTTGAGAGCCTCGTTGGCTAGATCCCAGCACTCGCCCCGAGCGCAGTACTGGCCCGTTCCAAGGAACGACTCGGCGAACAATGCGATGGTGTCTCCGTACGTTTCGTGGGCTTCGACGAGGGTTTCCTGGTCCAGCGACTTGGGTCGTGGGAGGAACCATGCCTGGCGTTTGACGTCGCGTTGGTTCTCGGGGTTCGTCAACGAGTAGGTCACAGCGCTCCAAAATACGCTCATATCAGAGAATAAAACCCCAATCCTTGTGGTCTTGATGGATCCTCGAGATTGCCAGGAGCTTACATATCTTTCAGGTTTGCCGTCCAGGGGAGGTGGGATACCTGAGGCGGTATGGTACCATGGTGGATTGTCCCATCGCGTAGTTGGTTTGAAGAATTCAGCTAAATCCGCAGCTGCACTTTCGCCTTTGGTAGTTGGTGGGTAGGAAGTGATGAAATTTGGATCCGAGTCTGAGATTAAAACAAGCAGATATGCCGTATGTGCGATTGGGTACGAGACTGATAAGAGAAATATAACGGGATCACGTACTACCGGTAGTAGTTGTCTGGCCCCATGAGGTAGGTTTGGTCTGCGAAAACGTCAGGTGAGCAAACACATCTCGAATTCAAACGGGATGGAACCCACAGTCAACTTCAAAGGTGGTGGAGCGCTCAGACCCCCACCACCACTCTCAGAAGATGGTTCGGGATGCCTTGCGCCAGCTGTCCGAGGAGCAATGGCAATATTAAGATGTTTCGAAAAGAACTCGTCCAACCAGCTGAAGAAAGCTTCTTTGTCTTCCTGTGAAAGGTTTGTCCAATCGATTCTATTGGAGTCGCGCCCCTTGGAACTATGAAAGGATTCGGAGGATACTAAACCAGGTCGTGTTGATCGGACAACAGGTGGTGGTCCGCCAGGGCTGGCAACCCCAGAGTTTCTGGCAATGGACGAGGCTGTTCTGGAAGGAAGAGGCGGCCCCGCATCCCTAGAATGGGTTCTTTGGGGAAGCGCAGGAGGTGTAGAAGATGCACCTCGAGATGGCAACGGAGGTGGTGGCCCGGGGGAAGCAGAAGTTGCACTGTTCGAACTGGCTGCTGAGCCAGACCGGGGCGGCGGTGGAAGAAAGGTCTCCACTGGCTTTGTCTTCTGATTTACAATCGATCTCGGAGGAGGGGGTGGCGGCGGCGCCTGCCCACTGTATGGATCCCAATTTGTCTTCTTCATCGGTACACTGAAGACATCGTTGAACGCTATGTCTGGGAGTAAGGACCCACTGGGTTAGGACAAACCTTGTATTTCGATCCTTCATGTTTTGCAGCCTTTCCGCGCCGCTGCTCGCAGCCGACGACGCTTTAGCTTTGAGCTCAGAAACTGTGATAACCCAAGGCAGAAATATTGTCAATCTGATTAATCGCTAGTACCTCTGCTGAGGTGGATTTCACTTACACGAAGGCATACTGAATACCACTACAACAATCACAGGTGGATGGAAGGGGTTATACAAGATGAGAGAAACCTCCGCAAGGTCGGCCGGGTTCCAAACAATCTGGCCTTTGGAGATGGTGCTCTCCAGAGTTACTAGTTCCCCGCGCTCGTTGGCAACGGAATCAATTATCGCTACCTTCACGTGATTCCCACGGTCTCTCTATACGGGGAGAACCCTCCCGGTCCCGACAACGCCAACCCAGATGGACATGGACAGATTGTTGGTGGCGCTTTATCCGTCGACAACATTTCGGAAGCAACTGAAACGTCAAAGCAAATAAAATGATGCATGGATTACGACGAATGCTACAGAAAAACAGGTCCTGAATGAAGGAGAGCCGAAAAAGCTACATGGTGATCGATCCATAGGAGACCGACGATGACTCTATATATAGCCCGGAAATGAAAGAGATGCGACAAAGAATAGATACAATGTAAAGACCCAATTAGAAACCCGGAGAGGAATTTGACGATAGATTACCCTAATACCGAAACCAAAATTATTAGGAGGATTTAAGTACTGGTGCAGGACCAAAGCATGTGCACGGTCGAAGATGGGAGAGCGATGGGCATGAACAGGGAATGGAGGCTGTGAAGCATGTGTTTGTGTTGCAGGGGAGTCAGGGATTGAGGTTATATGTTGCAGGTGCTGCCACAGTTCGGTCGTTCACCGAGAGGTGCGCTGGCAATCAGGATAAGGTGCCTGGAACATGTTTTGGACGCGTCGTTCTTCGATGACAATCTATGGGCGCCAAGTGTCAGCCTCGGTGTCAAATATCGAAACATGAGAACGGAGCACACCTCCGGGCATCCACAATTGTTGGCAGTCTTATGCTTGTGGGAAGCGCTGGTTTTACAGGCCGCAGAACCGCAGTCCAAGGTTTCTCCAGTGAAATACCGGACGTGGAAGTGCTGTAGGAGCGGGACAAGGTCAGAAATAACCGGAACCGCACCAACCGAGCCCAAACTTACCCCGCACCCCCTGTAGAAGTCTCCGATACTGTAGAAATATCCGTTGAGCATAATGACGACAATGGTGTCCACCGGAACGGACACTCACGCTTCGTGTTTGCACATTTTGAGAGACTCGAAGACAAAGGCGGAACGGTAATAAAAAANGGAGAGAGTCTTTGAAAGGCAAGTGCGTCAACTAAGGGATGGGAGGGGAGGTAGAAACCCGGCTGTGGTAAAGACAGCAATTTGAGCCCGCTCTTAAATATAACGGGGACGGGCCATTTATAAATGGGAATCGGAATCTGGGAAGAAGTCCCTTGGAATCGCGAAACCCTAAGTACCCGTGTCAATTTCGGGGTCGCCGACACGATGCGAATCTTGAGTTCATTACAAATACGGTATGCATGTTACGGGCCTCGTTTGCTCAAGGGGGCATTACAGTCGCCAAGCTGGTCCCTCCCAAGCAAGATATGCGTCATTCCCACGTGGCATGAATACCTCCATCTCTACAAAGCAACGGATTGGCAACGGAAAGGCAGGAACGCGCGTGTGTCGTCAACTGCCCCCTCTCGAAACGGTGTGAAGAAGATACTACAATCTTCGAAAGGCAAAGCCCATTTTCCTGTGAGTTACCCCGTTGCAACCTATGTACACGATAGCCCCATCCTTCGGTGATACACGATCCACACGCTCTGCGAAGAGAAATAGCGCCGTCACGGCGTCACTACAATGACTCGAGGAAGGGTATGATCCGTGGATATCAGTAGCAATCGTCCTTGACTCCTTGGCCTTGACTCACAGAAATTCGGGAGGGTTTTACGTTTTCGAGTGTAGCGGCACGTCTCTCGGGAGAGTTCTTTACCATAGAAAAGCAGGCTGACGCTGCGGCATCGGGCCGACGTCACAAGGTTTGAGGACATTAGTCTCCGAAGCCCCCGACAATGCAATGGATCCAATTGTATCCCCCAAACGGTAAACCGCGAGTATTTGTCTGGATTG
Organism: Candolleomyces aberdarensis; assembly: GCA_004126415.1. Classification (NCBI taxonomy): domain Eukaryota; kingdom Fungi; phylum Basidiomycota; class Agaricomycetes; order Agaricales; family Psathyrellaceae; genus Candolleomyces; species Candolleomyces aberdarensis. The sequence continues at coordinate 231,050 of SDEE01000008.1, forward strand.
GCCGGTAGAGATAGGCAAAGGGAGGCAACTGACGGAGATCCAACTGCATCGACGACGGAGCAACGGGAGTGCACATGATTCAACAAGTAACATGACGACCGCGCGAGTTCGAGACAAAACTTGAAACTCCAAAGCGTCCAGGTTACTCCGAAATACCTGTGGTACTCTCAGCATCACTCTGTTCAAATGATTCCGCTCACCCACCTACTTCTAGAACGATCCGCGCTCTGGTTCAGGCATGCGTATTTCTGAGAAGTGGGTAGCTTGGGAGGGCCGCTGTCGGAGGCTCCAGCTTGAATGTCAAGCTAATGGCCTTCCGTTAGCTGTGTCCGTTGATATACAAAGGTGCCAAATTAGTTGCCGGAAATATCATAGTGTCGGAGCAACCCTGACTGCTTGTGGACTACAGTGGCGATGCCGACGGATTAGTCGACGGGGATCACAATTTCTTCTGCTGGTTCCTAAACTCCCATAACCTTGGGCAGTCCTCGTGGAAAGAACCTTCGAGTTTTGGAGCGCTTTTTACTCACCACCCTAAACTTTAAAACGCGTTGTGCAATTGAAAAAGTTGGTAGATCTCCTCCGTATCGACCGCGAGCGATGAGCGTCTTGAATAAATATGGACTATTTTGGCGATGACATTAAGGGCACGTCGCAGTGGTGAGTCAAGCCAACGTTTTTGGTTTGCGGTGACAGCATCACCAACAGGGTCAATTTCAGCACAATATAGTCGTCGAAGCGCCTGTAAGATTGATATCTGGTGAGGATTGGGAAGGATAGGTTGTACAGTTCGCACACCTTTTGCCTGTTTGAAGCCTAACGGCCTGGCCTGGAAGCTCCTGGAATTAGTCAATGGGTCGAAACGATAATAAAGAGCGAGATTGTTCGCTGATAAGGATATCCTCGTGTCTTTTGAATACTTGGAATCAATACGTGTTTCAATGTTCTGCAATGCCGTTTCCTTGCCTCTCGACTGGAATAAGGCAATGCCGCCATCGCGGGAGAGGCACCTGGCGCGGGTGTGTACAGCTGCAGACACGCTACCACAGGTAAAAAAGCGAGCAGATAATCCCTTGATTTGCCCAACCCTGCACGAGTTGTGACGCAAGTGACGCAACGCCGAGCGATAGCAATTGTTGTGGCATGTGCCGCCAAAGATCTGTCAAGAAAAACATGATCAATTCGTTCACGCGAACCGTCGGTGGCAAGGCATACCTATTGGCAGCATGTATGGGCAGCTGTGATAGCATATCCGGAATGGATATGCTCTAGGCGAGTTAGTCGCAAGGCTTGCTAGTTCAGGAAGACATGGAACTGTCACCGTCTTTCACAACTGCTTAATAGGGCGTTATGAAGGCCCTTATCTAGCCGTCTTCCCCGATACTGTTGTGCCAGCGGACTGCCTTGACCCGTATCATAACTTGAAAGCACTATGTTCCGAGAACATCGTGCATCTCTACCTGCTTCGTTCGCTCAGTTTGGTCTTGCAACATAACGTTCTCTCGCAAAATGGTGGTTTCGGTGCAAGAGAAGATCGAGTCGGACTTGAAATTCGGGTGGGGCCGAGAGAGTGTCGTCATGGATGGATGATCGATGATGCATGATGTCCGATGACTTGTCTTTGTCAAAGGCTCTCCGGTTTGCGGATGCCCTACATAGAATTTCAGCAACTTGGACTTCCGTTCTTGCAGGAGAACTCCCTGAGCTCGTGTAATTTTGCGGACTGCCGGAAGGCCCACAACGGCGATCCTTTGAAACGCCCGAGAACTTGATCTGGCAGCTCTTGGTTCTCATGAAAAACTCGATGCTGGCACCGATTACCCCAATTGCAGGGCGTTACGACCAGCGACGACCGGGGGATCACGAATAAACTATTTGGGCACAGCTTGGGCAAACCCTCACCGTGGCCGAGAACCCCCAAAAGTTTCTGACTCCTTGCTAGCAACATTCCCAACTTTCGTCCTGTCACCATGGCCGCATCCGAAGTACCTAGAATGATGCGCCCCCATCCCGTCACCCCCCTTCGCCGTCTGCTAGTCCTTGAATGTCCGTTGCTTTGTTCGCCTTCACAGTGTTTCGCTTACCATCTGGTTTTCTGCAAAGCTAGGGCCGATCCTGGGCAGCTCCTCGTCAATCGATGGTGAAAATCTGTCTTGCCGAGTGACCTCCGACCCTTCTTGCCGTCGCGCCCATATGTGGACCCGTTTATGATTTATTGCCAACAGCCGCCAACCTCGATCCCCTCGGAGCAACATTCATATGCAGAAGTCATGACGAGACTTTGGAATCCTCAAGTTTGTTAAGGCCTCCAGTGAGGACTTCTCCCTTACAGCCCTCAATGCATGCAGTGCTACGCCACGTCTAGAATATCACGCGCATGCTTTCGGTCAACAGAGCATTCTAGGCAGCCTTTATCAAAAAGCGCTACGTATTCATGAAACGCTCCCAAAGCAACGCTTACAGGCTCAACTGTTGCCTGCCTTCCTAACCGCATCGTGGCCGCCGGATGCCGTCTGCTAATCCTGAATTGTCTGTTGCTTCATTCACTTTCAGTGTTTCACTTATCATCTAGTGCACCGCAGAGATCCTGCACGGTTTCCTGTCAAGCATACTCAAAATTTGACTGCCAAGCGATCTTCGACTTCCGAGTCGACGCCGCATCGGCGCATCCACATTGTGTGGCTCTTTTATGATTTATTGCCAGTAGCTGCCAACTAGGGTCCTCGATCATTTCGGAGGTTGCATTCAATGAGTCCCAACAAGACTCTCAACCCTCTTTTCCAAGGCTGCTGGTAAGCTTCACCTGACGCTTACAGCCCTCGAAGGTGCAGCGCATTACTCCACGTCTTCTTTTGGCCTTGAGAATCACGCACCTTGCTTTCCGTCAACAAGGCATTCTAGACACCAAAAAGCTCGACCTGAAACCCTTATACACACCCCTAAAGCGCGACAAGGCACTGCGTATAGCTCAGCTTTCTCCTGCCCATCTAATTGCACCGCCCCCGGCGGATCTCGAGACACGCGGTTACTGGCAGGACTGATTTGGAGTGCAGTAAATGGGTTGCGTCTTGGTCGTGTGCCTCCTTGCTCAATAAAACTGAACACAAATTCTATTGCTACATGGTCGTCTAACAACATGAGGGGGTCGTGAGGTTGAGGTCTATGGTATGTGTTTTACAAAGCGAATAATCAGCACAGCAGATAGATATAAGTATGAGACAGCGAAGGGTATTGGGGTATCTTGCAACAACAAGAATGATAGCGAAGCCGTGGACAATAGATAGTTGGTTCGAGAGGAGGATGTAGCCGGATGACGTAGTGTGTGGACGATTCCGCACAGCTTTCAGTGTCGTGATTTTTGTGATTTCTCCCACTTTTGCTCCATGAGAAGGAAGACCGTCACAAGGCCGACCACGAGCCCACCTATCGCCAACGCAGTGACGATCCTCCATCTACCGCTTAACCAGTCGAGCCTGCGAGGGCGGTAGGCAGTGGTGGCATATGGCAGGTTTGGCATGGGAGAAGATCTATTGGTGGGACGAGGCGACGTGATGCCGACCCAAATTTGACTCGGCCTGCCAAAGGGGGTGTCGAAGAATGTGTTCCCGGAAAGTCGACTACCTGTTCGATGCAATATATTGAATAGGAATTCAAAAGGTGACTGGTGAGTGAGGGAAAGTTCGGATGAAATAGGATCTACGCACTGATTCGACGCCATGTCGCCGCAAAACCCAATCCAAATCGATCATCCTGTCTACCACCTAAACTCCTTGAGTACGTTGGCAATTCTTCTCTGGGGGTATATGGGGGCGGGAGGGATTGAGCGGAAGCTCTCGCGTATCTTGCGTACGGGGACATGTAGACCGAGGCGGGGGCCCCAAAGCCGTGCCAGAGCCATCGGGGCCCGTAGGAGTGGGCGGCACCACCGGAACCATGCCGATGCTACCACTGGTCGACGCAGCGGCGGAGGCGCCATTGTGGTTGTTGGCGTCATGATGATGCGTGATGTTGGTCGTAACGTGTGTATTTGGGCTCGCCCCATTGCGTGTCTCGTTGAAGAACTGGCCCAATGCGTCCGTGACATGATTCATGCCTGTTCTGACAGAATCGATTGCCCTTTTGAGGCTCTCCATGACGGTATGGCAGGTTGAGCGTCCGTGGCTCCAAGAGGGGAGGTGCGCGTTCAGGAGATCAGGACTAGTAGGTATAGAGAGTGGGGTGAGCAGTGCGATGTATCGTGGGTTCCCGAGCCTTTTTTAAAGGCTTAACAAATGCTGTTCAATCCCCAATAGCGCCAGGGCGCTTGTTGGGCAGTGCTGGCACAGGCCAAGGTCACGCGCCAAGACCGTCTTCCCGCTTCCAAGTTTGCTTGGGTTTTCTCGTCTACCCCTAAAGCTGCTTGGTAGATAATTGCAATGCGTAGCGGGCGGTCAACCTCGCAAAAAGTAAGAAATTTCCGAAGAAGGAAGTATTCCTTCCGTTTATAGGGTCCCCCTCGCATTCTGCGATCGAAAGGCACGGCCCACGTGGACAGCTGGGAGCTCGAACTGCTAGTTGACGATCATGGAGACGTAATCTTTTGGCGCTATCAATTTTTAGAAATTGAACAACGCAAATCACAGTGGTTCTGATTTTTTGAATTACAAACAAAACAGGGGTATAGGAGAGCTGTAGGGGAGAGATACAACTAATACACAGCGAGGGTTCTAGGAGAATGCAACATCTGGGTCTTACTTCAACTTGCTAAAGATCGAGAACACGCCCTTCTTTTGTGTAGAGAGCGTTGGGTAGCCTGAATTCGTCTTTAGCTCACGTCGGCGATTCACAAACATGATGGCACCCGAAATGAGGACAAGGACCAAGGTCGACAGTGTAAGCCAGAAACCTGACAGGGAGAACAAAAGCCCATCATTAGTATGTTCAACTCTAAAACTCTAAACGGCCAAGGGCTCGAGTCAGACGTACCAGGTCCCGCGGAAATGGAGGCACCCTCAACAGCTTTCCCAATCGTCACTCTAACGTGCAGGTGGAGCGCGATTTGAATAGCAAAAGCAATCAGAATCATGACTGCGGCGAACCCGCAGAGCAGTGGTGCAAAAAGGTGGACGGTGTGACGTGTCGAGAGCGAAGCGCCCAGGGCAATTGCGATGGCTCCGGTTGCTGGCGGACGGAGCATGGGTGTCAAGCTTGCTTTCTCTCTCGTGCTTTGAAGCGAGTACTCACCGAAAGGATGCGCGGCCAATCCCCGAGTCCATGCAGGCGTTATGGTGACGGTCTGTATATCGTCGCCTGTCCGGGTGAGAGCCATAATCTGTGCAAAGTAACCATGGCCTTGACGACCAGTTCAGAAAAATTTCATTGGGCGCGAAGTAGATCTAACTCACCCGTTGGCGAACACCTGTTGTCTTTACCGTTGAACGTCCAATAGCATCCAGCCCTTCGAAGCAAACAAACATTGATTAAGACACCGAGGATGAATGAAAATATCCGCGCGCGCATACCAGATGCCGAACTAAGGTTTCGTTAAAAAGGTTTTTCATCAGTTCGAATTCTCCGTGAGCGCTCCGAGTTTACTCACCCGAAATTCCTTCAACAAGCTATCGAAAAGCGGGTTCTCGTCTTTGCTTGAGAAGCGCGAAATATCCATGGCCTTGAGGTACGGAAGGGACAACGAGACCAAGATACTGAGAATGAGCGCGACGAGCAGGAGCACGGAGCTTGGAACCCAGAGTTTGCCGGCCATCTTCACAAAGGCTTGGTGACTGAACGAGTGAAGTTTGAAGATGGGGACAGGTTTGGAGGGAAGGAACGACTAGTGTTCTTGACTGAGGAAAAGGCAGGAACAAGGGCGGAGAAACAAAGACTCGCGACACGGCTGTTATATAGCAACTCGCGTCTCTGAAGCGCCTCATACCCGTTCTGCTGGATGGGAAGAAAAAAGGATTTCAACTGATCAGAGTCATGGGCGCTGCCTTGTTGATGGTGACCAAATGGTGACCATGTGCCGCTCATCAAGCGCGTCGCGTTCTTGATATAATTAGTCCCTGAACAGAATCGCGAACCCGTTTAAACGTCGAAAATGAGTTGAGACAGACGTGACTCACCAAGTTGCTGTTACGTTCTCGAGGCTTGGAACGACAGATCCAGCTAGTGAGCCCGAAAGATGAGTCGAAAGGGCTACACGTTTGAGGGAAGTCGGTGGCAAAACATATCTCCGCAGCCGCGAACCATGATTCAGGCGTTCTTACCCGAAAACGCGGAACTAAAATGACTTTCAGGTTCGAGAACAAAGTGCCTACCCACGGGGCCAATCCCCGAGTCACTAATACGAACGTAAGAACACAAGACGATATACATAGAGCTCTCACTTACCTATGCATCATGATGGAGGCTTAGCTAGCTTAGCTGTTGGTCGCTCTTGATGGTCTCAACATTCAGATTTCCTGTGGCTTGCACTACCATCCCAGTTGAAGCAGCAGGCAAATGTTAAGTAAGATGCGAGGACCGCGGAGCTTCAAAACGACATTGAACAACAACACCGAACAAAACAGTCCCTGAATGGCAGAATCAGATCCCCAGTAAGCTTCCGGTTCACACCAGTGGCATAACTTGAGAACATACGGGGCCTAGGTCTTTCAGTGGTTTGAGAGAAGAAAAAGAAAGAAAAAAGACAAGAAACTTGATGTACGAAACTCCCGCCGAAAGGTTGCGGAATATCAATGAGAAATCGAAAAAAGCTTCATTAGAAGCACTTGATATTGCAAAAGATCACCGAAAAAAAAGGAATATATCCAGACAAAGATGATATACTGCAAATTCCAGAGAGTAGTACGATGGCAGGTATTATGGCAAAGTCAAAGATTGGCATCAAGAAATTACCCAGAGACCGAAGGTATCCTAATTCCTGCGGAATCGAGAGAAGAAGCCGGGTTTCGAGGCGGTAGCAGGTTCGTTTACTGTCTTCTCGGCGTAGGCTGGTGTCACAGGTGTAGGTGCACCCCTGGTTGCGCGACGGTCTCGTCGATGGCCAAAGCACACGATGCAACCGGCGAGAAGAGTAAGAACCAAGCTGACGAAGACGAGCCAGAAGCCTAGAAACATACACAGTCAGGCCATGTAAGTCGACACATTGTGCGATCAGGTACTAACCTGGGGCGGGTTTGGTGTTAGCACCGACTTCCAGTTTGTTCATTTCATTTCTGACACGGGCAAACAAGGCGATTTGGATGGCGAAGGAGATCAAGTGCAACACAGCGGCCAAAAATGAAGTGAGAGAGGCGAGGAGGATCACGAAGAGGTTTTGGGAGAGGGACAAGCAAAGGGCAATTAAGGTAATAGCGGTGGCTGTGATCAATATCGTGGTAACAGCAATTGATTCCGAGGCGACGAAAGGTTATGACGTGCAACGAGGAGCGAGAGGCATGGTGTGAGTGTGGTGACGTGAGGGGTAGCGATATTACGCACCGACTGGCTGAGTAGGAAGACCGCGAGTCCAGGACGCCCCAACCGTAACGCCATCCCTGTCGGTTGAGCTGCTCACGGTAACATCATAACCAGCGCCTGCTCAAACATATGAGCCAAGCGACGCGTGACAGAAATGGTAAACATACCAGTCTTGAGGCAGGTCTTATCTTCGTTCAGATTGTAGGAGCAAGCAGACCTGGTTACATGGACGACATGAGCCATGCGTCAGTCAAAAGTGCACTCAGGAGACCTACCAGATACCAAACTGTGATAGAGGGTCCATTAAGTCAAGAAAAGGGGTAGAAGAAATCCACTACTCACCCGATACTCTGTGATAGGGACAGAGGAATTATCCAGCGCAGTTCCGTTCTCGAACTTGACGCGCGCGATATCAAGCGCGGGGAGGAACGGAAGCGAAATTGACGCCAAAAAGCTCAGAACCAAGGCGCAAAATAGCAGGACAACGCCTGGAATGCAGAAGAGCCTGGACATCGTTGCTGTGGTCGCTCTCGCGGTCGTTGGAGGTCTAGAGAGAGATATGTTTTAAATATCAAACAAACAAGGGGAGGCATGCACGCACCGTCAAAGTCTGGACAAGGGAGCGGTTCCAAGCAGAACGTCAATTCGACCTAGTGGCTTTATATCGAGGACCGTTTTTCCATTTCAACTCAGCTTATTTTTGGAATGACATCATCGCTATTCACATTCCCACGGGCTCCGCACTGCTTTTATTCGGTTGACATGCAAAAGCTTGGCACTTCTCGATGCTAATTGGCTAGCTGCATCCTGCAACGCCCAATCTTGGCCCAATCTATACTTTTTGTACCCGTTCATGCTGGTTCCGGCACGGGCTATGAGCTAGTCCGACAGCCACAGCTAGTCACAAGGTTCACCATCCCCTATCCATGTCCCTGTGAGACGTTCAGGGCTCAGGGTCCTAAGGATATGTCATACTTTGAGCATCATGCAAGAAGAAATATATGAAAATTAGAAGCGGGTCGTGCTAAAATACATACAAGAAAAAGCCTGATTATGTTACAACAGCGAAAGCCAGTCCAGTGCGACGAATGTAGAAAGATTACGCATCAAGGGGAGACGCTTTTCCCTAATGAAAGAAACCCAACACTTATAGCTCCTCACCCTTAATGGTCGAGCCAGCCCGCTTCACTTTCTCCCCCGCATTCTGTCTTGCCTCGTGTCCCTTCTCTCCTGCCCAGCTTCCAGCACGTTCAGCCTTGCCCTTGGCAGTGGCATACTGCTTCTCCCCAGCAGCCTTTGCGTCGTAGTACTTTTTATCCCCGGCCTTCTTCGCATCTCGGAGTTCCTTCTCAGTCCGGCCTTTCACGTCGGCATAGCCTTCCTTGACAGCACCATATTCATCCTCGGATCGACTCTTAATGTCGACCAAGCCGTTGGTTAGGACGCTCAAGACAGTGCCTAGAACGTCCTCGACCTTGTTGGCGCTGTCATTGACTAGCTCCCTGATCTTCGCGAGCACTGATTCTGCTCGGTTCTCGGTTTGTACCCATCGGATACGAACCTCCTCTGTAGACACCCCATCAGCACGCTAATTCAGGGGAAAAGACCGGCACTAAGGTACTCACGGAGCAAGCCTGGACGACCGCCGGGAACGAATTCCTCGCTCACACCGTGCTCGCGAAGATAAGCTCGAAGTCTGGCGTCGGGCCAAGTGAGGTATGCTGCAGTTCGCGCGTTGTAATCATTGTACCTGAAAAACGAGTTAATCTTCCTCGATCAACACGAAAAATTTACAAATGCTCACTTCTCCTCAGCTGCCTTGATAAGTTCGTCTCGCTTGGCCTGAGCATCAGAGCGCATGTAGCCGTTTTCAACGAGCCAGTCCTTGATCTGGTTATCAGACCAGGCGTCCCAGAAGGTGTCCTTTGCGGAACCGTAGTTGTCCCTGAATGGCCTCCATCGTCAATCAGGGATGCACTAGAACAAAAGATGGAAGGAAAACTCACTGAACGAGCTTGAGCATCTTATCGCGGGTGACTTGAGCGTCACTCTTGATCACTCCGCGGGCGATGAGCCAGTCACGGAGCTGCGAGTCGCTCCAAGTATCCCAGACGCTGTCCGAGGTCGAATAATAATAATCCTTCATGAGATTCACGTAGTAGTCGCGCTGCTTTTGTGGGCCAGACTTGATGATGTTGTGTGAAACCAGCCATCGGTGCTAAACATCGCAGAAATATGGTCAGTACCAACGATTAAATCAAACTAAAGGAAGAGAACGACGAACCATATACGAATCACCCCAAGCATTCCACACAGGGTTCACAACTCGTCCGTATGCACTATGCATCATCTGGTACAGCTCCTCCTTCCTCTTCTGCTCTTTGCTCTTCAACACGCCCTTCTCGACCAAATAACTCCTCATCTGGTTCTCATCCCACGTCGAGTAAACATAATCCTTCGACTCGTCAAACGCCTGCATAACTGGCGTCGTCGCCCTGGCCACGATGCTCTCGATGCTCTTGCTAGCCTGGTACTGCGTATCTCCRTAGWMCATSGTRCTMGCAGACTTSGAAGCCTGGCTCCYCAACGAAGAAGCAGTCGCAGACGCGTGRGCCGAGAGCGACGAAGCGGCCTGCGTATACTGCCTATACCGCTCCTTCGCMAGCAGGACCAACTTCTCTTTGGGGCCCTTGGGAGCCACATAACCCTGTTCCAAAAGCCACTCTCTCAAGCGGCTCTCGTCCCAGGCGTCAAATGACGAATCCCTGACGTCCGTAAAGGCCTTTTGGGCAGAGGCGTACTGGTCATACGTCCATGTCGTGACGCCGTTCCAGTTATCCGCGACGAGGGCTCGGAGTTCGGGTTCGGTTGGTGGATAGGTGTTTTTGGGAGTGGCGATGTTATGGATCTCGAGCCAATTGCGAAGCTGAGAGGCTGACCATGTGGTGTAGGGTTGTGCGGGTGCCTTGGTGTCGTCGCTTCCACCAAACCATGAGGCTTGTGCGGCGAGGGCGAGGCTGAGGCCCACAAATACTGGTGTCAATCGCATTTCTGAAAATCTGTCTGTGGAGGAGGAGGAATGTAGAGAGAGAGAGAGGGAAGTTTGCAGTCGTTAGTGGTCTTTTAGTGGTGCAGGCAGTCTGGGATTTATACATGTCTCGAATGACGTCATGGCATGACGATGAATTCCACAATACGCACTCACTGGCGCACTTGATGGTGGAGGTGCCACCTTTGGACCCTTTACTACACCTTTTCGAGTGCCATAGAGGTGGAGCTTTAGGTAACGCGAACAATCCAATCGAGGACGCATGCCTTTTGCTCATCATCGCAAGGACCTTCCACGCAGCACAATTTTAAGTAGAGAAATGAATTTCCTATATTTTCCGAGTCTTTTTTCTAGTTAAGAGAATTTAGTCCTGTTACATTACCGTTGTAGTTCGTCGTATATGTGTGCGGTCAGCGATGTTTGTAAGCTGCAGGAGAGTTCATCGCTGCTTTCGCGAGGTCGCTATAAATAACCATCATCAGCAGGCAATCAATGTAAAAGTCATCAATGACACCTACTTGAACGCTCCCTCGATGCACGTTCTAACATCTTTGTAGCTGACAACCAAGCAACTTTGTTCATCCCTAGCAACCAACATAATCCTCTCGTCCGTCCCAGCATCGAGCTTTTCGAAAAACATCAATCAGATTCAAAGAACCTCCAGCGGCGAACAAATACGTACTTTGTTCAGGCAAGACAAGACATGCGACATGTCCAGCACAGGGTTGCCATGTTCATCGACTTGATGGAACACATAGTCGCGGAACAACTTGACGATGTACCTATCCCCGGTTTCCGACCATCGAGGCTCTCGAGCAAATCTGAAACTCTTTAATCAGCAAGGCGGCGAGATTGTAAGGAGATTTGGGTACTGACTCGGGTCTCTCGTTGATGAAGCCGAACTTGGTCATCAATCTCACAAGGCGAGCGTTCTCCAGTTCACCTTGAAGCTCATGCTCCAAACGATCCATGCCACTGTGTAGTACCAAACAATCAGACACCGAAGAAGCAGCCTAGTAGAAGACGAACCTCAGAGCATCTTCTTGTTCTTGCAAAACACGATAACGAATGCTATCAAGTACACTATCGATGCTCTAAGATCACAACTCGTTAGCAATCGTCTCAGTGCAAGGCCAAAACACAGACACACGGACCTTCACGTTGGTCTTGCTAATCAACCACAGTGCCAAACTCTTCATCTCTTGCCCATAAAACCTCAACAGATGATCAATACTCTTCTGGAAATGAGGCCCACTCGAAGCTCCCGGAACACCGCAACACAGCGCAAAAATAAGCCTGCCGAACTGCGTCAAGTCGTCCTGCTGAAGCATGTGCATATCCTGAGGTGTATCATGCATGAGAATATCCATAGTTCCGCATAGCGAGAGACGGATCCTGAATCATCAAGAGATGAGATGTTGGACACGGGTTTCACAGTTCCGAAGAGGCGATGATAGCAGACTTACCGATTCTGCGATGTCAACAAGATCTTGTTTGCATCGAGACTTCGAAGAGCGTGTCCAGCTTCATGGACCTTCTTGATCGCACTGGCAATCTGAACGATGTACGACCACATAGTCCGCTCCGGTATGGGTGGCTGTTGCCCAATGAGTAGTCCAGTCTGCTGTTGATTGTATTGAGTGGCTGCCGGAGAGTGGAAACGGCTACGAGGAGAAAAGGTCGATGCTGAAGTAGTGCTCGATGTTCCCGGTGGTGGATTGGTTTGCTTGAGGTGAACGTCATGTAAAGTTTCAGCGTTAGGATGATATGCATATACAACAACCAGGGCTAATGGACCAACGGCGTGAGTAGAGTTACGATATAATGAAACAAGAAGCACGAACAATAGTCATCGAAAGCGCGAGTTGAGAATGCTTCTTTCATGCCAACGATGGAAGGATGCTTCAGATTGCTCCAAAAATCGACGGAAGCAAAAGCAGCAGGATTCAGCAAACGGTAATCTACGGAGGCTGTCAGAAGAGCGATAACGATTAACACGGGGACCGAACCGTACTTTCAATTCTCCTCAGGATGTAAGGGAGACCGTCTGAGGCTTTGATCGCTCGATATACTGTTGTGTACCAGTTTCCAAACTTTCTTCTTTCCGCGCCGGCGCCAGTTATTTCGAGTGGCACGAGGGTATGGTAACCTTGCAACTCCTCAGGAAGGTTGAGACCTTTAGAAGACCCATTAGCCAGTTTCAGTGCGGTACAACGACAACCGATGCAGACCTGGAAGAGCTATTCCTCTCGTGGTTTCACTCCTTTGCTGGAGCAGCTGTCGTAAATCGCTCGACGGAGGGACGAAATGCGTATTGGTCGTCGACGGTACAAAGTCGGGTGTGGTTGTCGGGGTGTATAGGTGGTAATGCAACTACAATAATATGAGAAAATAGAGCGCGACGGATGTTCAAGGAACACTCACTGGCTGACGAATGAACACTGGGGCAGGTGCGGTGGCAAAGTAAGCAGCTGCTTCGTCGTAATGATGACTGGCATAACTGTCATCATAATACTGTGGTCCTTCGTTAGCTCTGCGCAAGACGGCATAGAATAGCAAGAGCCTGACATCGTCTAGCCGTTGAGAGATTCCGTCCACCTGGCTTCCCTCACTGGGATGATATGAATACTGGCCGTAGCTAGTATCACCTTCAGAATAATCTTGCCATGACGTGTCTTGCTGCAAGAAAGGGTCTTCTACGGTTGTGCCGTGCCTGAAGCGGAAGCTGAGTCCAAGTTGGTGACCCAACAAAGAACAATGCACGTACGATGTAGAAGGGCGGGAAGTGGTTGGTGAACCTGGGCTGCTTGCTGCCGCAGCGACAGCAGCGATTGTGGCAGCTGACTTCGGTACGAATACTGGAGCGTTGACGGTTTGCGCGGACAGTGTTCCAAACACAGGAGATTCGGGGCGCTTTCTAGGCTGGAGTTAGATGGAAGGCGCGGCGCGGAGAGAGGACGCACCCTCCGGATGTCGGGGGCGGTGGCGTTGCAGGAGGTTCGGGAGTCGTCTGCCACCAATCGTAGGAGTGTAAGTCAAGGGTCTCATGATCATTGTTAAAGATAACGTTACCGGAGGATGGTAATAGATGCAGCCTTTGTCTTGAAACTTGCAATGTCTACGCTCTCATAGTTGAATAACCTTCTGCTGAGACAAGCAGCAGAATTAAGCTCACCCGTAGATCACGATGTTCCTGCACTGTCGTTGTGTCGAGTCTACAATACCATAAAGCGTCGTCAGTGAATATTGCCCTCTTGATTAGATAGAGAATCGCGATCGTGCCCCAGCAAAGGACGCGTAACGCCACCCGTGTTCTAGGACTGTACGCCTACCTTTCTTGGGGGTCGTAGTTCCTGGGCTCCCTGGAGATTGTGAGGCCTTCCCTATGTCATCTCCATTGCTTGGAGGCTTCACGATCTTGACCGCGGATGATTGTGGGCGGGCAAAGTACGCCATGAGGCCTAGGACGAGACGGCAAAGAGAGTCGCGTGCTGTATGTCGCTATCTGGCAAATACTGGGGAATGAAAGGGATCCTGTGTCGACCTGCGATATCGCGCCCCAGAGCACAGTCTGGGGACCTTCGTCGAGGACGTGAACGAAAGGGGGGGACACAATTATTGATCGCTACACCCACAGATCATGGCTTCCCTCATTGGGAGTACAAATACAGACACACATTACCTGGAGTCAGACCACGATGACGACGCGTCCAGCGACAGCGACGACGATGAAGGATGGCTGCTCTCTGCTCAAATGAACGCAATTTCACCGTCCAATCGAAATCCAACACACCAATACCGATATCGGGGTCATGCCGTCGAGGGACTAGACTCTTGAGACCTCTGCTATTGGTTCAGCATTGTCCGTGTCAACGCCTCGCGGACGACATTGTGTCCCGACCAAATACTCATGGACATCCGTATGAAGTAGGTTGTCAAACAGACTTCCTGTCTGTCACAATTCACTTGCCATTTTCAATTCAGCGAGAATCCGCAGTCAGCTGGCCTGGAGCTTTCAATGGGATCCGCAACATGCCATACATATACCAGTTTATGGCATCCTCAAGGCTGAGCCTTTACTTGAGATTCGGGCATTGTCTTGGTCCGGATTCGACAAGGAGCTTGGGACCTACCATAGCGCCGACACCGGGCTCTCCCAGCCGATGCCTTTTAAATTTGGCGCCCCTCCCGCACCCCCTGCCCAATTCGAGCCGCGCCGTTATCTCTTCTCATTCGAAGGCCTTCGAAAATTGTTATCAGTGTGTGGGTCTGCGGACCCTCCCGTTCTTACTGGTTCCTTTTCGAGATTTGGGCTTTCTTGACGCATATGGAAAGATCTAGCCATCCTTATTGCCTATTGTTCTTTCCATAAATAACGAGTAGGTCAAGAAGAAGACGGGTAGGTGTTATGTGTTTGGAATTGCCCGCAATAGATTGATCGTGACAATTCACTTCCAGGTGTATGAGAGCGCCCCGCTCCTGATCCTCGTTTCCAAGCACGGGCTAAACTGGCTCAGATACGCTGATTCGATGGTCGATTAGGTTGAGGCCCCGGATTAAACCTTGAAGTACAGTCCGTCCCGTTTTGCGGCCTTGTTACGTACCGGCTGCTAGCGGTGCCCACGGACGGTCTCTTCAGCAATCCACTCGCGGTTGATTCGGGGGAGAAAACTCCCTGTCATAGTCCTCTAATCTCGAACACGGACGCCAAACACTGACAGACAGCTTGCCCATCGAAATGGCTCGAGCTTCCGTCATACACGTGCGTTCTCGACTTTGGGGAAGATTCCCGAAGTTGACATTGAAGGACCGAGGTGCTGCTACGTTTACTGACTGGATGAGGCCAGTTCATCAAGTATCAGTCATTATGCAGCTCAGCCTACATTTCGGGTGGCTGATATATCTATCATTTCGATGATTTCGGCGAAATGTGTTTCATCTAATCTAAGTGGGTTGGACCGGACTTTCATCGCGCCTCAATTGCTCTCTTTATTCATTTTACGATATCAGTGGGATACTCTCAGGCCCAGGAACTTGAACCCACTCCGGCTCGTCATGGGGAGACCTTCTCCGTGAACGGGACCGCGTCGCCTTTCTAGTCACTCGCTGTTACCGGCGGGCCTAGGTGCGACAACCGGGGATGCTTACTGGGGAGGTGTGTCATCTTCCCAGCACCCACAGGGATGAAACGGTGAATCCCCGCTGCTGCACAGAGCTATGCATGCAGAGGACCACACTGGTTGCATGTCGGATATTCTGCGTGCAGACCTACACGAGGAAGTAATTGTAACGAAGGGACTTGAAATTTGGATGATTCTTTGCTGAGCCCGCTTCTGTTCCCATGCCCTTCTGGGACGGCCCCCTTCGTCCTTCTATACCATACATATGAATGATTGATTTCTGCGAATGCACATATGTGGCCGGGGATATATACAGGATAGAAATGACGGCCCATGTGGCCGGTGGGCGTGACTCGACTCCTAACCGCCCAAGGCAGGGCGACAACAGTTTGAGGATGTATACGAACAGAGGTGAAGGAGAATGGCAGTCAGGGTGGCGCAGCAATAGATAAAGAGACAAACGGAACAGAAAGTACAAGGAGAGGGGGAAATGGGGCGGCCGTGCCGAGCGGAGGCCGGCGGCCTTATAAGGTCATACCTTCCTTTTGCGGGGACAGCTCTATCTTTTGTGCACCAGGGCGAAGTGCAGTCCATTCCTTTGGACCCTTCAGGCCATCTTCATCAGCCCATTACATCCACGGGCTCCAACCGAATCAGCCCTCACGTCGTGTTCGACAGCGCCATCGACCTCGCCGACGTCGACGCTACCATCCACGACGATCACCACTGGTCCTCGTCGCCTCCCGACCACGTCCCCAGCGACAATGGCTTACTCCCAGTCCTCCAGTCCGAATGCCACCTACCGCGACGTGCATGGCATCCATACCCAGCAGTTATCGACACCGGCGGTCGGCTCTTCTATCACCCACGGCTCTCCCATCCAACAGCATCCAAGGCAGACCTCGAAGCAGCGCTTCGTTGCTGACCTCTCCCAGTGTCTGTTCGACTTTGTCATCCAGCTCCTGCCCACCCAGGACGAGATGGCTGTCAAGGAGGACGTGCGCAAGCTCCTTGAGCGTCTCATACGGACCATCGAGCCTGACAGCAGGCTGCTGTCGTTTGGCAGCACCGCCAATGGCTTCAGCCTCAGGAACTCGGGTGAGTGCTAGCTGCTGCCAGCCTAGTACATGCGTTCCCGATGCCAACGACGTCCCCCCAGATATGGATTTGTGCTGTCTGATCGATTCAGAGGATAAACTCTCCGCGGCGGATTTGGTAACAATGCTCGGCGACCTCCTAGAGCGAGGTATATTTTCCCCAGTCGTTCGTGCGCGGACGCTCGGTTGACGACCGCTTGTACTTTCCTCCCCTCCAGAAACTAAGTTCCATGTCAAGACCCTTCCGCATGCGCGAATACCTATTGTGAAGCTCAATTTGGATCCTTCGCCTGGACTTCCGCACGGAATTGCTTGCGATATTGGATTCGAAAACCGATTGGCGCTGGAGAACACCCGATTACTTATGTGCTATGCTATGATCGACCCCACTCGGGTGCGAACGATAGTGCTCTTTCGTGAGTAACCGTAGCTCTCTCTCTTGACCCGGCCGTAACTCAAACGTCTCGCGTTTAGTCAAAGTTTGGAGTAAGAGACGGTGAGTTCACGGTTGTTGTTCACCGTCCTGAGTATATGTTGATTATACCCCCTTTAGCAAAATCAACTCACCATACAAGGGAACGCTTTCGTCCTATGGTTATGTATTGCTTGTAATATACTTCCTCGTCCACGTCAAGAACCCTCCTATCTTGCCTAATTTACAACAAATGCCTCCATTACGCCCCATAACGAAAGTACGTCGCGCATTCCTTCTCGCAGTCTGCTGGACGCTGACCTTCTCCTAGGAGGAAACGCATCTCAATGGACATAATATATGGTAATAGACTGTCAACCCCGCCGTTCTGGGATACTGATGATCGTTGCGTCGCGTTCAGGTTCTTCGACGACATCGATCTCCTCCGGCAGCGTTGGGTCTCTGAGAACTCCGAATCTGTGGCTGAACTGTGAGCTCCCGATGCATTTCACATTGTTCGCTTCTGCTGTTATCTTACCATTCGCCGCCTCCCCGCAGCTTGATCGACTTCTTCCGATATTATGCCCGCGATTTTCAATACAACACGGGGGTTGCTTCCATCCGCTCGGGACTGCTGAAGAAGGAAGAGAAAGGATGGCAGAATGATGTAGGATTCAGTTTCAGTTACCTCGGAATGACGTTTTTCTAATTATTCCCCTAGTATTCCGGAGGGCGATACGATCCGTCCCGAGAAAGAAATAGATTCTGCATCGAAGTGAGTGATTTGCGGGCTTTTAGTCGGCAAATCATGACATATACTGATTCGCTTCTCAGGATCCGTTCGAGCTCGACTACAATGTTGCGCGATGCGTCACGAAAGATGGGTTGTACACTGTAAGTGTGTTTCTGCTGTGTGTTTGTATCCTGTGCTCACTCGCGGTCGCAATGCAGATCCGCGGAGAGTTTATGCGTGCAGCTCGCGTGCTTTCTCAACGGCCGGACAGGGCTATCGTCGCATTGGCCGAACTTTGCGAAGAGCGCAAAGACGAGGAACTCGTGTCGGCGCCGTCATTCAATTCTTCAAGACCGCCTGCTGTTCCGCCCCAGACTCCATACACGGTCGGAGGTCACTCGATGCGTCCAAAGGGTGTTGCGGAGCGCTTTTCCCCTCCAACTCAGTTCTTCAACCCCGCTTCCAGAGTCGAAGTGCAGCCTAAGGAACAGATTTCCAGGGCATCCCCTGGACCCCCTGAGCACATGGCTCCGAAGAGAAGCAAATGGACTAGTCCCCCGCCACCAGAAGCGGCCCCTGCTGATCGCACATTGTTCGAAAGTAAACTCGACAAGGGTCTTGAGTTGGCGACGGCGCCAACAGAAGCGAGAGAACCGGATGCTGGATCTGAAACGAATAGTGAAATCTTCACTGACGAAGAGCGTTCCGACGCGGCTGAATCGGACGACATCCTTTCTGTGAAATCCTACACCGAAGGCGCAGGAATGTCCGCCACTGGACCTACTCGACGGCCATCTTGGCATATACCAGATGGAGGACGGTTCTTGATTCCAGGCAATGGCGGACCTGTCCCCACATCTTCATCACCACGGCCTTCGTCGTCGTCCCGGGGACGCTTCCCGAGAGAGAGGGCTGATCCAACATCCTCACCCAACTTGAAGAATGCCCCCGAGTTCTCCCCGACTGGTCGAAACGATTTCTCTAGACGGCCGTTATCAGGACCTCCCCGGGCTTTCAAGAATGGGAGCCCTGTTTGGGCSTCCCATACACCTGTAGCGGTCGCTACCCCTCTTCCACCATCTCCCGAATCACCAATGGAACCATATCAACATCATAACGAAGGATCTACTACTACTGTATATTATCAAACTGCTACTGCTACCCGGTCTCCTCGGCCCGTCTTATATTCCCCTGGTGGAACGCATAATACTCTACTTTCGCATTATCAGTCRTCTCAACCTCACTCGCCTCTTTCCTCTACCCCGCATTCKCCGTCCCTGCAACATTCGCCGCGCTTCCARCAGCAGCAGCAAGTTGCGGGTCAGGTTCCTCCTGATATCCTCCCGTCGGGTTTACCACCGGCTCTGTCGTCTTTGAATCCGCGAAGTTTGGGAGGGAGGTCGAATAATGGGCCGGATACGCCTACGCCTAGATCGTATTCGCATTCGCATTCGAATTCGATTACTACGGTTACGGCGCCTACGCCTCCGCCTACTGCTACCAGTTTTGCCCACTCGCATCTTGCGCAACCGGGATCGACGAGGTCGCCGTTGGCCACCTCCTCCTCCTCTTCTGGTGTTAAAGAGCGTCATGGTTCCTCCTCGGCGACTTCGTCTTCGCCCCGCCCGCATCCTCAACCGCCTCTGTTGGAGAACGCGTCCCTGATGAAGAGCCAGCCGTCTGGTAATGGCGTTGGGATTGCCAACACGAAGAACAACGATTCGGCGTCTCCGCATCTGTCGGCTGGCAATTCGAGTTCGAGTAATGGGAGTTCGCCGTCGCCTTCGTCTACTGGGTACTCTACGTCGATATCGAGGAGCCCGAGTCCGAGGAGTCCGTCCCCGCATTCACCGTCTCCGCCGCCTACTGCTATTCCGATGAAACCGCCCCATTCGATTGCGGGGGGTGAGGATGGTGATGATGATGATGATGATGATACTGCGGAAGTGGAGTTTAGTGCGTCGTTTGCTGAGAGGTTGGGTGTTAGTGGTGGGGAGGGAGCGGAGGAGGAGAGGGCGGATGGCTATCTCGTTGGGTGTCGGATTCAGCATCAGGTGCAGGTTGAGGAGGGGAGGGGGCAGAGTTAGGTTGGACGTGGAGGGCGGGATGGATGGATGTAGTTGAGGAAAGTCGATCCCGGAAGAAGGAAGTGAACGAATTCCAACCAACGAATCAAGCAAAGAAACAACAACCAAGCAATCTATATATTCTCTTTTTGTGATCAGGTGATCAATCGTATTCGGACGACGGGACTTTGGTGTGTGTCGAGAGCAGAGGAGAAGGGAGGAGGGGCTGATGGGGGGCGGGCAAGGCCTTGTCACCTTTCATCCCTTCATCCCTTGCTATATCTCCCCTTACGATCATCGTCTTCATCATCGTCTTCAACGCCAACGGCTGTACACTGCTCGCGCTACTTCTTGTGGTGGGGGTGGTGTCTACGACAGCCAGCCAGCCAACCAACCGGCCAGCTTTGTATTGGTTGAACCGTGTCTCTTGGGTACGCAAAATCTCTTCTTGCCAGGAGGAAAGGAAAGGAATCAAGCGAAGGAAGGATGAACGCGAAACAAAGCTCCCCTGGCAACGAAAAGGATTCAAATACATCTCTCTATTTTTCTCTTTTTTTTTCGGAATGGACAATACATAAGCGCACCTGGATCTCTTTCGACTTCTCTCTCTCTCCCTCAAATCTTCTGCTTCAATTCCTCAAGTTGATCTTTTTCTTCGAAATCTTGGTCTGCGTCTTTTTTTGGTTTGAGCCCTTGGTCCTTATAGTTCTTCTAATTATGGTTTCTCTCGGAGTGTCGCCATTGTACATGTTCCCTGGTTATCCATTATGTACTCCCTCCTCCAGCCACACAGATCATATGGATTTGTGTTTCGCCTGCTGCCTCGACCTTTGACCCGTCTTCGTTATTTATTCTTTTCTTACTCTGACTGCACGCTCATACATGCACCCACCCATCATACAGTTTCTCTCTCTCCCACTCTCTCTCTCCCTTTCGAATTTCTTCACTTCTTTTTCTCCTTACAGTATTCCTTTGACCCCCACTTCGAGGTCTTGTTCGCGTTTCGGTCTCATTGCGCACGTCCCTCTTGCCTGCACATTGTAACCTGTCTCCGTCTCCCTTCCCAGTTTATTCCTCTCCCTCTCTCTCTNTTGGCTTCTGGATATCTATATTTGAAACTCACGTAGTAGCAAAGGACGGTGGATGATGATGATACGATACTATCATATACGTTTGGGGTTTAGTACAAGAAAGTGTAGCCGTGGATGAATTTTGAATGAAATGAATATTGGATGAATGAATATCGTACAGAATTTTTTGGGCCCTTCGTTCCAAGAAAAAATGCAGAGCGCGTACACACAAAACTCCATGGGCATAGGGGAGAGGTCGACTGATATGGACTAGATGCTGTTAAGCCATCCAATGATTCCATTATGTTGGATATCGCAGCCCCTACTCTTCGCTCAGGAAGGGGTTGGCAATCTCCTCGAATCCATCGACGGGGCTGAGGAGCGTTATTGTTGGGCCGCGAAGAACCACGAGGCCCAGGGAGCGTTTATGGGGATTGGGGACTGCGTGTTTGTTTTTAATCGATTAGCACAGGCTCTATTCGCCAGGGTGGAAGGGTCTGCATACCAGACACGTCCTCCTCTACATCGTCCAACACGAGGTTGAGCAGCTGATCAAAGCCTTTGAGCACGCCGATGACTGGGGAAGCGAGGCGAGTCGAGTCAGAATGGATGCATGCAGGGTCATCGTTTGGGAATGGACGTGCCTTCCCTGCCCCCAGTGAATTTGACCCGGATTTTCTCGTTCACGTACTTGGAGAGATCGAGGATGGCCTCGCGTTTGGGCTTATCGGTTGGGGCACCGGGGCCAGCATGGGAAATGCCGCCTGGAGGACGGGGGCCTCCCCTCATCGCTGGGCCGCCCCTCCCTGCACCGCGAGCTGCACCGCGTCCCTGGATGCTGAGTTAAGACGCAGACGGTGGCAGAGGGCGTCCGTGCTCACCCTGTCGGCCATTGTGAAAATGCAA
This sequence comes from Candolleomyces aberdarensis, assembly GCA_004126415.1. Classification (NCBI taxonomy): domain Eukaryota; kingdom Fungi; phylum Basidiomycota; class Agaricomycetes; order Agaricales; family Psathyrellaceae; genus Candolleomyces; species Candolleomyces aberdarensis. The sequence goes on from SDEE01000008.1 coordinate 252,946, forward strand.
GAGAGATGTTTAGCGAGAACAAAGGTGGAGTTACATAACCCAGCAGCCAGGCTTTTTTGGCTTTGCACTCTGCCATCAATCATCCTCCTCCTCTGCCCTGCTTTTCCTCCCCTTAGACTCATATTCCTCCTAATCATCACCGTCGTCGCCGTCGTGCACAACCATGAACGCCACAGAGCTCCTGGCCAACACCCTCTCCCCTGGTGAGCCGCCGTCTTGATTGCGCGTCTGGCGCCGCAGGCTTGACATCCCCGCCCTTTTCCCTGCGATGCAGATGCCAACACGCGTCAGGATGCCACCCAAAAGCTGGAGACGGCCTCGAGGGAGAACTATGTGCGCCAGTCTCGACAGATTCTCGTCNTGAGCCCCGTTTTTCTGACTCGGTCGCGCCCCCGCGTCCTTTCATGCCATGTCTGCCCTAGCCCGAATACATGCTGATGCTTTCATCCGTCCTCGTCAACGAAAGCACGCCCCTACATGTCAGAAACGCCGCTGGCCTTGCCCTCAAAAACGCCCTGTCCGCAAGGGTGCGTCGTCCTCGCCGTCGTTGGGCCCTTAATGAGCCCTTTGCCCATTTAATCACATCCGCTAATCTTTTCTTTGATCACAGGAGTCTGCCCGGCAGACAGAGTACAGCACACGATGGCTCGCACTCGGCGACGATGTCAAGTCCAAGATCAAGCAGGATGCCCTGTTGACCCTTGGTTCGCCCAGTGCCAAGGCGGGAAACTTTGCGTCCCAGGTCGTAGCCGCCATTGCCGCGGTCGAGCTCCCCGAGGGACGGTGGAACGAGTTGATTGAAGTCCTTTTGGGCTTTGTCAACAGCGAGCAGAATACCAATCTCAAAGTCGCCACCCTCCAGACTATCGGATTCATTTGTGAAGCTATTGTGAGTGGTTTGTGCCTTGTCCCATCGGAGCCGCGCGTCCCCTCTTCTCTCGTTGCTCATCATTTTTCCATTTATCCATGAATAGAAACCTGAGATCCTCAGCTTGAAGGCCAATGAAATTCTTACCGCTGTTATCCATGGTGCCAGGAAGGAAGAACCGTCTCCGGAAGTTCAGCTCGCTGCCATCCACGCCCTTTTCAACTCGCTCGAATTCATCAGAGAAAACTTTGAACGCGAGGTATGTGTGTTATTTGGAGCATATATGGCCTGGTGGTCTGACGATGTTCAGGGCGAGCGGAATTACATTATGCAAGTCGTTTGCGAGGCTACCCAGAATTCTTCAGTTAATGTGCAAGTCGCCGCCTTTGAATGCTTGGTGCGGATCATGAGTTTGTACTACGATAAGATGGCTTTGTACATGGAACAAGCACTCTTTGGCGTACGTCTTTATTTTTCGTGTCCTTTGGAAAAAAACTCACAATCTTGTCCAGTTGACTGTCGTTGGAATGAAAAACCCCGACGAGCGTGTCGCATTGCAAGCTGTCGAGTTCTGGTCAACTGTTTGCGAGGAAGAGATCGAGCTTGCACTCGAAGCACAGGAGGTGAGCCTACTACTCTTAGATCCGTTGGCTGATTGCTCATGCCCGTTCCAATAGGCCGCGGAGTATGGTGAACAACCCGAGCAAGAATCCAGACATTTCGCCAAGGTCGCTTTACCCGAAATCATTCCAGTGCTCCTGACCCTGCTCACCAAGCAAGAGGAAGATGCTGATGAGGACGAGTGGAACGTTTCCATGGCTGCCGGAACCTGCTTGTCGCTTCTTGCAGGTGCTGTGCAGGACAACATTGTTTCCGCTGTCATTCCCTTCATCGAGGGCAACATCAAGTCGGAGGACTGGCATCATCGTGAAGCCGCCGTTATGGCGTTTGGTTCGATTCTCGAGGGCCCCGACCCATCGGTGTTGACTCCTCTGGTCAACCAGGCCTTGCCGCTTCTTATCGCGATGATGGCCGATACGAACCTCCAGGTCAAGGATACGACTGCTTGGACTCTTGGTCGTATTTGCGACACGTTGATTGAGACCATCAAGCCTGATGTGCACCTTCATCCTCTTATTGAGGCACTCGCTAGCGGGTTGCGCGACAACCCCCGTATTGTGACCAACTGCTGCTGGGCGTTGATGAATTTGGCTGAGCAGACCAGTCTGATGTTTGACCCTGAAGACCCGACTCAGTCTAACCCTCTTTCCAAGTACTACGAGCCGATCATGGCCGCCCTCCTTCAGGTCACGGAAAGGTGTGTAGTTGCGTGGCCATGTCCTGTTTTCGACTCTGATGTGAGGTTTTACGAACAGCGGGAGCAACGAAGCCAACTTTAGGACTGCGGCATACGAAGCGATCGTCGCCTATGTTTCGGCAGCAACCAACGACGTTATTCCTGTCATTCAAACTACTGTCGTTACGGTTCTCCAGCGGATGGAACACCTTCTGTCCATTCAAGTAAGTCAGCTTATCATTTTGATATGATGAAGCTAATAAATATCATAAAGAACCAAATCGTGGGTGTTGACGACCGTAACAACTGGAATGAGCTGCAGGGCAATCTCTGCAACGTTGTCACTGTAAGCAATAACAGGGTTTCATTGCATATCGAATAGGTAACTAACCCGCTCTCGTTTAGCATGTCACTCGCAAGCTTCATGGCGGCATTCAACCCCTCGGCGATCGTATTATGACTCTTATCCTGCAGCTTGCGCAATCTGCAGGCAGGACATCAACGGTTCTCGAAGACGCCTTCCTTGCGGTCGGTGCTCTTTGCGGTGGTAAGATTTTTCTATCCTATGATCTCTGTCCACATTCTCACATCATCCTTATCACCTAGCTCTCGAATCGAACTTTGCGCCATACATCCAGCCTTTCTTGCCATACCTGTACACCGCCCTCAAGGCACACGAAGATGCTCAACTTTGCACTGTCGCTGTTGGCCTGATCGGTGATATCTCGCGTGCTTTGGGCAACCAGAGCGCACAATACGCCAACTCGTTCATGACTGTGTTGCTGGAGAATCTGCAGAGCGATTTGGTGGGCAGGAACGTCAAGATTACGATTCTTTCGACGTTTGGTGATATTGCGTTGGCGATTGGGCCTGCGTTTGAGCCGTACCTTGCGACTACTATGAATGTCCTGCAGCAGGCTGGTGCTGTGGAGCCCAACCCGGTATGTGGATGCGTTTATGGTTCTATGGCTGGTTTACTCACGGGGATGATTTCGCAGCTCGACTATGATCTCGTTGATTATGTTGCTCAGCTTCGTGAGGGCATCTTGGAAGCCTACACTGGTATCGTCACTGGTCTCAAGAAGACTGAAGGAGGTGCGTAGCTCGCTCATCGTTCTTCCTTATCTACCGTGCCCTGACAACTTTCTCCGGTTTATAGTGAACTTCCTGGTGCCTCACGTCCCATCGATCCTCGACTTGGTGCAGAGGTGCTTGGGCGAGGAGGAGAGGCTGGACTCGTTGCTGAGGCTGTCGTATGGTCTCCTTGGTGACCTTGCGGACTGCTATCCCAATGGACAGATCAAGCAGTACTTTTTGCAGCAGTGGGTTGTGTCGGAGTTGAGGACTAAGCAGCGGATGGTACCTGAGACGAAGAAGACGCTCCGTTGGGCGAGGGAGGTATGTCGATTTCCGTGCATTGCATTCGACTGAGCATTTTCTGACTTGATAATCTTTTAGATGGTCAGGATTGCAACACAATAAATGCGTTACCCTCCTCCTACCTTTTTCTTTCTTTCTTTTCCTGTCTTCTTATTATTGTAGCGTCTTCGAATGATTTCCTTTCTTTTTTGCCTTTGTGCCTTTGTTTCTGATGTGACGACATGCAATCGACTCCACTGGGATTTTTCAGTTTTTTTTTCACTTTGTATATTTTTTTGTTGTTGTTGTTTCAACGCAAGCATTTGGTCCTCTCAAGGAGGCACATACAACCGTCACGAATTGCATGTCATAGATGATGATGATGATTGGACGATACAATAGTATTCTTAGTAGCTGTTAACTTTCTTCTTTTCTTCCTTTCCTTTCTGGCTAGCTATGTAGCTTCTTCTTGGCGAATCGCGCCGCTTTATCCTACTCCCCTCCTAGGTTTTTGATTATTCACTTTAGGATTCATTCATCCACCAGCCGATCCGTCTCCGTTCTTCTTGTCTTTTTACTATTACTCTCTCCTCTCTCGTCGCTCTCCAGTACATTTCCGAAAGAATTACCTACATCAATGACGGCTTCTTATCCATCCATCCATTCCATCCATCCATTCCATCCTCTGTAGCGTTTACACCACACCTCTGTCCATGTCATCCATCCCAATCATGTTTCATAAATTTGCTTTTTTACCTCTTTTTGTTGTTGTTTCTCTCTTTTTTTTCAATGTTACTTTTTTTCATCCCCTCTCCTCTCTCTCGCTCTCTCAGTTCAAAGTTTGATTTTGAGATCTGTTCGGTTGACTGGTTCCTCTTTGGGTTCTCTCACTCCTCGCCGTCATTGTGTCTTCCTTCGAGGTCAACTCTTTGTCTATCCTTCTCAGCCTTCCGCCATGTTGTTCGACATACAACCTCCCCCTTTCTGACGTCACGTTGACCTGCGCTTGTACAGTCTCTTCGCGCCGCCTGTTAGCATTGCTCCTTAGAATCCGCTTCTTCATGGTCCTGCTATCCATTTGATTCAGCCTAATTGGTTCTTTAGCCCTGGTACATAATGCTGTAACGAATTTCTGTCTGTCGACGTGTTTTTTCGGCGTTTTTCTTCACCGGTCTCTCACTGCGAAAAATGCATCTCATCCCATCCCACTCCTCATGATTCATGCATGATTCATCCTTGCAATATTTTCTCTGGCATTGTTATCATCATTATCATTTTCATCCTGCAATTGTTCAACACAACACGACCCCTGGCTTCGAGTTCACGTTCATGCATATTACACTGTATCATATCATATCATCTTTTTTTTTTTTTGGAATGGCTGTATATACTTCAATACGACTCTAGCACTCAGCAATACGAGGCCATTGAATCGATTGTTTCGAGTTCGTTAGCTCATTGGCGCGGTCAGATATCCTGCCCTTCCAGGGTCTCTGATGCTGGAGGAAACAACAGGGGTTGTCTCTGGACTGGAAGGCCAATACGCTGCGAAAGCTAGGACACGGGTAGTAGATTGAGTGCCTCTAGCCGTCGGGCTGAGAAGCTGTCCGGAGACCGATCGGCAAACCTTCCGTAGTCAGCAGAGAGGGTTAAAGACAGAATTTCTTGAAGGAGTTCGTCTGGAAGAGTTTTGGACATATAGATCTGGCTCCTGTCCAATCTCTCGCGCTTCTATGTATTGGAGTCCGGGGAATGCAGACTGCCATGTCGCAAAAATCAGAGCGGCGATCAAACGGCATCCAACGCATTGCAACGCGAGCCGAATGATTTCCCGTCTCAACAAACCCTCCAGCCGTTGGGAGTGCCGTTGGGAGTGCCGTTGGACCACCGTTGCTTGCCTAAAATAGGTTCCATGTCCCCTTCAACCGGGCTGCCAACTCTGTTTAGGGCCATCAACGGCCATCAAACGGAGCGGCCGTTGAAACGCTTGTTCGGATTTTTGCGACATAGACATCAGGTTTTCTGTGGGGTGTAGACAAGTGTATATATGGCCTTAACATCGGTATCCAGGGTACCAGATCTAGAAGGATGGCAGACGGTCAGGTAACGCCTTATAATGTCTGGTAGGCCTGATCAAGTTATGGTTCGTCAGTTTTGGTCATAGTTACGGTGTTCAATAGATCAACTTTGCATTGGATCTCCATTCACGCCAACTTGACCTGCACCAGTAGTGAGCCCTCCCTTCCTTTGCTTAATTTTTGCAGCATAGAGCGTAGCTCTCGGGCTAGTTCTTACAGCTAAATTCAAGAAATCCGGAATGCCAGTCGATCTATGGCATCTGGTCATATCGGTGTCCCTCCCTCAAAATTCCGGTTCAGGACCCCTCGTAACTGCCTTCTGCGGGCCCTAAACTCAAGGATTCCACTTCTGTCCCGCTTCTTGTCGTCAAAAAAATTCCGGAACATATCACAAAGGATGAAATCAATGGAGAAGTAGCATTTACCGCTGGGTGACCTGCGAATCGAATTTGATTGAGATCCCCAGTCGCCGTACCACTGTCAGGATCTCAATGACCAGGGTATGTACACATGTGCGATGTGTTTGATATATATGTGATGTGGAGAATGCTCGTACTTACAGACAGTGAGATTTTCGTTTGATAAGGTACTAGTAACGTAGACCCGTTCCAGGGAGTACCCCTTCGTGTGAGGGTTGTTACAGGAGACAGCTGGTGCGACCTATGGATCTTGAAGCCCATATGGTCGATTAATTTTTCCGTGAGCACCAGGGTTCTTCAGCTGTTGTATGTACCAGGTGTGGTGAATGCGTAAGTAGTTGCTTTCAAACGTGCAATCTTTTGCGTTCTTGGGTTGTCTTGGCTACAGACAGAAGACGAAGGGCATGCCGCCAGACGGTGCCAGATGTGTCATTCTGGCAGAGATGATAGGCCTGGCGGGACCCTGGCGAAAGCCAAAAATKTATGTRACGATAAATCTGAGAGAATCYGGGTGGGTACATGATACACCGCCAATTTACATCACAGAAGAGGGCTTTCCTCTCCAAGGTGCAGGTTGCCAAGAGAGCCAGGTTCCCATGAGTCCCCTCGTTTGGTCCCTATTACTTCAAGTATAAGCACRAGCTGTGGGCTTATCGAGAGAGGCACCAGTTGGTCTGCAAACTTGACTTGTAACCTATCACAATTGTCTGGCTTGCAACCCAGGAAATGGGAAGCGAAAGTACATGTAGACATGACAGGACGACTGCCAAAAAATTGTTTAAATCTTTGAGACCRTGCAGCCAGCTAGGGGCTATGGAAAGTAGGAGTAAAATTCACACATTGTGTAAATCCTACGACGGTGCGGACGGCCTGGGGTCATGGTAAGCAAAAGTAAAGCTCTAGTCTCTGCTGCTGACCTAACGACAACAGATGATAGTCGCAGTAAAACTCCTCCGTCTTTAAAATGCTGCAGAAAGTTGGTAGCATGGTGTACTCACACGTTAAAATCCTACGACAGTGAAGAATGCGATGGATGATGCAGAAAGTCAGGGTGGCACGGTGTGTATTAAATGCAGATTACGACGACATTCAATTGCTACATAACAACAGTTCGGTATGAATTGTGAGAGGAGCAGCGACCGGCATATCACAAGAACACTATGACGTCCGTCCATGTGCCCACAAATGGACAGAAAGCTGGAAACTTGCACCGAATGTGCATAGATCAGTCGGTCGGGGCTACCAACCACACAAGTGTCAGGGGAATGTAGTAACGGAGGTACAAGTGAATCAGCAGGGGAAGGAGTAGGGCGGGTACGACAATCCAAATAAAATCCCTGGCCGACGGCCTTACCCTACACAAAATGGGAGACGTCAGCAAGAGAATGAGCGGGGCGTGACRGGGCCCTACCAGTACGAGCACGTAGTGAAGTCCGACTAGTGAGTAGCGTACACAAAGCTGTAGAGGTCAGCAAGAGAACAAGCAGGGCGTGATGACACCCTACCAATATGGCGACCTACATCGAATGGTGTGTCAGTAAGAGAACGAGCACAGTGTGATTGGACCCTACCGGTTGGAGCAGAGGGTGGGGGGTTATGATGCCCAACATAAAACACCTGGTAGACAACCAACTGATACACCCCAGAAGGGTGGTGGACGGTCAGCAAGAGAACNGGGGGGATGATGAAACCCGACTATGATGTCAGGGGATAAAGATTGTCGTGACCWGGCCATGGGTCGCTACACAAAMAAGTGAAGGTCAGTGAGAGGATGAGCAGGGCGTGTTTGAGGCCTACCAGTTGGTCCGTGACGGAAGAGGGCACCAAGGGCACATCCAGGAAGACAACAACCTGCACTGCCTAGCTCCAGAAGTGTCCTTCGTCGACATCTGGCAATTCAGCCTAGGAATCAGTTAGGAGCAGAAGGACTAGAAGCGTATYRAACTGACCTATGGTTAAACAGGTTCGACTGTTGAGTTGAAATTGTTCACGACGGAGAAGSNASAAGRGKWKKTAMYRTGWAKTTKGAAKCMAGAYACRTSSWWAWWWCATAGWAAATACACAATAYCATGTKAYTGTAYTTNNTTACAAAANNAWTACAKAACAAATACAGAAGGTATGTATTGTTTGGAAAAAATACTGAGAAAATACTGAATGATTATGGGTCAAAACCAATTTCCATTGGATTGATTTATACTCATCTGGTAAGTTGGTTGAACTTGGCTTTNNTGACCTATAATTGTTGAGTATTTNGTTCCAGAAAATACATACCTTGTGTATTTGTTCTGTATTTTTTGTAAAAANTACACTGAAAATATATGGTGTATTTTGTATGTATTTTTNCATGTATTTAGGCTCAAAATACATGGTCAGAANACCCTGTGCAAGNTAAANTGCTTTGNGCAAAGCCAAAACCTGGAAAGTAATTCAGGTGCTGGTGGAGGCAAAATGCCTCGGACCACTGCCGTGCAAAGCAGCGGCCACTTCCCACAGGTTGGGTAGATGGGTACAGGTACACCTGACCCACTGGGTGGAGGGGTACGGCTGCGTCTGACACA